>JAPYYV010006475.1:0-14273 GCA_030522625.1 Copidosoma aretas | reverse complement strand
ATGTTGGCGGATGCTGAAAGCCCCTCGCCTTCGGCATATTATTAACTTGTATGACGTATATTAGTATATTATTATACCACTAATAGTAAGTAAACAAACGCTATCTTGCCAGCCTGACAGTTTGTTTCCTTAGTTTTGACAATGCTGCCACTGTAAGGTTACTAAATTTCCTGCTCAAGCAGACTAGACACTAGACTGCAGGTGGGACGAAAGTAAAACATGGCTGTGGCTGTGAAGCAGACGGTTCCTACGAGCTTTGTGCGTTCTTGACTCGTGATTAATCAATTGACCACGAATTTTCGACCAGGCAGGAAGAAAAATAGTATACATCACTTGGGACTGAAGTTGATCATCTTTCCCGGCGGCTTGCTCTTTGCAATTACTCCGCCGTGACGAAAGATCAACTTTCGTCCCTAGGTGAGTAATGTACTATTGTATACTATGCTAACTGTTGTAACGTTTGAAAAATTAGTTTCATCTTAATAATTTTTTTTTTTTTTAGTCAAGTCTAAATAATAGTAAATTAAAAGATTACTTTAAAAGTCCACACATGCTTGTAATAATTATTATAATTTTTTCATGTACACAAGTGCAGTAACTAGAGCATCCGCAGTAATTAGGTCTTTTAGCTCTAATCATCAAGTAATTTATGTTATACTGTAGTATTAAAGTGATAGTCAATTTTATAGTCTTAATAATCCTTATGAAATTGTTGTATATTTATATATATATATATATTAATTATCAGTCTATTGGCGTAGATAAGGTCTTGCTTTAGGAAAATTGTATATCCTTGACCTACTCTCATTTTATCCCACCGTAGTTGACCATACAGTTACTCTCATACTTATATACACGTAATCGAATGTACCTTACACAATATTAGTATTCGTTCGCTCTTTAATGCTCAACAACTTTTCACATTCATTTTTAAACCTCCTAAATAACCTCATAACTTAACTGATACCTAATTCGCTTGTTACATGTCCATTTACAGTATTTCTCAAGCCCCTGCTATTTTCCTGCCATACTGAGCTAACTTCGTATCTGTTTATTATATGGTCTACATTTTCGCTTTCTTTTTTGCATAATGTACAAAGGGTATCCGCTTCATTTAATAAATATTAGTTTGTCAATTATGTATTCCTGCACCTAATTATCGCTATTATACTTATATCGCTATCTTTTCTATGCATATTCAAATATTTGGAAAGTTTCTCGACTTTTATACTTTCGTAAATTTTATTGTATTTTGAGTTAATTATCTTATGCTCTATATTTTGAATTTTGATATCATTCAGTCTTTGTTTTATTTCTTACATACAACTTCTATCATTACATAAATTTAAATTAATTAATACAGAACACCGCCCTAAACTATTAAATAGTATATTTCTTCCTTCGTTGTACATATCTATCTCTCATCATTTCACCTTTTCTTTCCAACATAATTCAATCGATTTATTATCTTCTAAATTACTCATTTTTCTTTTAAAATTTATTGCCCTCATTCTCCAGTTATTGCACAGTTTTTAATATCAGTTTCTCTACAAACGATACATCTCGGTGTTTAAAAATCTAGCTTTAAAACATCCCTACAGTAATCTTATTGTATTTTTTTAGTGTTCTGTTTCTTCCCCCAGTCCCATATTTCCTCCGCATAAGACAATACTTTTTACCAAATAATTAAACACCATTTTTTTCATCATCAATTCATTGTTAAATTTTCTTTCCCCCAATCCCCATATTTTTCTGGCTGCTATAATGCCTTTTATTTTCAGTTCCTCTGTATGATCTTTTTAGTTAGTTTTTCTGTTATAAATAGAACCCAAATACTTGAATGTAGTAACTTCCCCTTACTTCACTTTTTTATAAAACTATTTTTCTTTGGTACTATTTCTACTTTTATTAAAAACTAGTATTCCCGCTTTTTTCTTTTATAAATTAACTTTATATAACAATGTCAAAGGCTGCCTTTAGGTCCACGAAGGCTGCATAGCTTTGTTACTTTCTTGCCCTGGCTACTTCTACTACGTGATTTAAAATGTGCACATTTACCATAGTAGGCCTTTCTTTCCTGAACTCAGCTTAACCTTTAGGCAATATGGCTTTTTTTCCCACTTCTGTTACCAATCTTTTCCTTAAGATTTCTGTATAAACTTTACATGCCGTAGGCAGTAGATAAATTTCTCTATAGTCTGCTGTGATATTAAAATACCCTTCTTATGAAGTAAAACTATATCTGATATTCTCCTATCTGCTGGAAATCCTTGTCCTCTCCAGACTCTTTGTAGCAGGTCAACCAATTTTTGAAATAGATCTTCTCCATATAATTTACAGATTATATTAGGAATTTTATCTAAGCCTCCTGCTTTTTTTTTCTTCACAGTTACCACAATCTGAAGGATTTCTAAACGAGAAAGTTATTGAAATCCTGGGTCCTTTCCTGACATACATCTACTCTGTCCTACTTTTCTTTCATACATCCTTCTATGAGTTTTCTAAAACGTTCTTTCCACTCTTCTAATGTGATAGCATTCTCAGAACACTCCTTATTCCTAGCCTGTCCAAAGCATTTAGATTTTTTACTTTTATTTTTAATACTTCTTAACTAAGCTTCTTCTACTACTCTAAAATTATTTTTCTTTTCCTCCCACAGTTCTCTCCACTCTTTTCTTTCTTCAAGATACATTTCTTATGTTACTTCATTTTTTCTCTATTTGTTGTATGCTGGTCAACCAACTTTTTATTTTACAATTTGTATCCCACCATTTTTTTTCACCGAACCTCCATCTTCTGAATTTAATTATTTTCTTACAACTGCCTTACCAATTATCTCTTTTAACCTATACCAAGCTTTTTCTGCAGTGTCCATTACTTCCGTACTATTTTTGCAAAGCTCTACTGCTTTATGTCTGAAGTTTTCAGTGTATTCTTCTGACCATAAGTTAATGTTCTTCTTTTCTGTTATGACCTGTGCCCTGTCATCATTTTCTACAATTATTGTAATTAACATAAAAGAGGGGTAAATAGTCCAATTGACTCTGCCTTCAACTTTAAATTTGTTAAGTAATTGGAAGTGGCAGTTATTTACTAAAATGTAATCTTTACCGGAATTTCCTCCAGCACCTATGTACGTGAACTCACCCACGTCATCTCCTTATGCCCAACCATTTAAAATTTTGAATCCGTTTTTTTTTCTACCTCTTACATTTGAACACTTTTATCACTGCTCAACTTGTAGTTGTTTTTTATTTCTCTCATATCTCCTATTTCTGTATAAAGAAAATTCCTTTTGCAGTCTGTTCTTATAATAAAAACACCTCCTACCATAAATTTTTGTCTTTTGCTAAGCTCACTTAATTTAATATTATTTAAAACCTCTCTCAAATCCCCGGAAGTGTATATCAACCATACATTTACATTGTTTTTACTTACCACTAAATTGCACTTTAGTCTACACTTCTCGACAATTATAATCATACTGTTCGCATCGTTTGACAACACTTTTTCAATACCAATTGAAAAACCACCCTTTGCCCTTCCCGTAGCTGCAGTAAATTTCCATACGAAATTTGTTGACGATTTCACTTTTAAGTTATCCTGGTTTTTTTCCTCTAAACACGTTTTAAATAGGCTTAAAAAATCATACTCTTCTACAAAATTCTGAAAATCTTTATCTTTTTTTAAAAATTCCTGTGCAATTTCAAAACATAAAGTTTCCCCTCTAACTACTTCACTACTTTTATTTTGCTCAACCTTTACCTAAGCTTCTGCCGAAAATTTGTTTGTTTTACCTCGTCATGCCTTACATTTCCCCCTTCCTTTTCCTAGATTTTTATGAAGAGGCTACTTTTAGTAACTTGTATCATGTTTTCAGCTTGATTTTTATCCTCTAATTCGAAACATTCATTGTTAAATAATTTTATTTTATCCTATGCCCTTCTGCTCTACGCTCTTTTACCCACCTAAATATTACCTCTCGATTTTTCCTATCTTTAAAGCTTAAGTTATTTGAAGTTATATGTATTGTTCTGTCAACCTGTAGTCGTGTCGTACTGTCGTCTGTGTTTATGTATCGGTATTTGTTTGTGTATAAGTAACCTTTCTGTAATTACTGTGATAGTGATATGTTGTAAGTAATGCGCCCCTGCATGGCCTTGATACCAATGATACCTATCATTACTGCAGTTATGTTTGTCTAAATTATGAATCCTTACAGGGATACAGCTACACCATAGTAGTAGTGGAGTACTTGAATTAGCCTATTGTCATGGTGTCGTCGTCGTCGTCGTCGTCGTCGTCGTTGTCTGTTTGGATACCTGTTGTCCACAGTCTACAAATATGAATAGAAAGTGTAAGAGAACTATAAAATGAACTACAAGAAAAAAGTCACATTCATTGTTTCCCAGTACGCATATCCATTAAATATTCTAACCTCTTAAATGTAGCTGAGCAAATCAAAGTTAATCTAGCTAACTCTGTATAGCTCAGTCTCTTGAATTTTTACAGAGCTGGTTCTTCTCTGTAGACTCCAAACTCAGTTCTTAAAAAATTATTCTATTAATCTCAATCCTCTGCTAACAAAAACCTTCAGCATACCTTTATAGGATATATTGTTTTTTCCATAACAAGGTAAACAGAACCATTGACTCGAATAGTTGGTCAAAAAAAGTACCAGTAGACATAAAAAATGTAGGTCAGGTTAAATTGAATTGTCTTCTTGATATTTGGGAGGTCATATCATGAATTATAAATGTAGATGAAAGCAATCTGAGTGAATCTGCTATCTATCCTTTATTTTTTGAATTTAATAAAAAAGTAGCTGCAAGTTTTAGTTTTGACTGTGAAACAGATAAAAAGAAAAGGGATCATAAATGGTTGTTATTTTCAAATAAATCAGATTCTGCACAAAAGCAATATAATTTTGTGCATATTCTGTGATTATAACATATTAGACACCTGTATATAGGTGTATTGCCTGGAAGTTCTTAATCATCAGATGTATACTAATTGAAGATAATCTCATTATTAATATCTCAAATGTGCCAAGTTATTTCCATCTTTGTATTCTTAATAATCTACGATAGAATAAGAGTCACACATGGCACGTATCCCATGTTGGCCAAAACTGAGACTTGCAGAAAATCTTGCCTGATAACAAATAAACTGTAAGAAAAAAAGGACATTCAGTGTACTTCAGTGCACGTATCAATTATATTTTTGCACCTCCTAAATGTCACTGAGAAAATCAAAGTTAATCTGGCTAACTATGTGTAGCTCAGTTTCTAGTCAGCTTAAACTTTTACAGAGCTGGTTCTTTTTTATCGACTCCAAACTGAGTTGCAAAAAAAAAATTTTATCACTTTAAATACCCTACTTATAAAAACTTAAGCATGCCTTGATAGTATATATTGTTTTTTCCATAAAAAGGCAAAAAGAACCATTGGCTTAAGTAGCTGGTCAATAGAAGGACGAGTTTGCTGCAAAATTAAGTTGACATAAAAAATGGGCTTTGCGGAATAAGTCAGGTTAAGTTTAATTTGCTACCTGATATTATCCAAATCAAATAAGACATTTTAAATATAGATTGAAGATGTTGGGGTAGACCTGTTTCCTTGCTGTTTACTTTCCAGTCCTTTGAGAAAAGCATTAGCAAGTTTCGGTTTTGGCTTTTGATCAGATGGCAAGCGAAGGGATCATAAGTGGTTGTTATTTTGAAATAAAAAATTTCGGATGAAAATTGATATAATTTTGTATGTCTTGTGATTCTGATACGACAGGCTATTCAATCTAATGTAGTTGCAAAAGCTTTTGCTTGTGAACTTAAGAGCAAGAAAAAGCATATTTAAGAGTGTGCTACAAAAAAAAAAAAGTCTCCGAAGGAAACAGGAATGTACTTATTAATGAAGTCATTAATAAATAATTATTTTCAATATTTATTGATCGCTTATACATATACTTAATGTCGTAAATCAGTGTTGTTTGAATCTATAAATAAATCAGTAAATTAGACTTTATGCATGTAAATCTTGGGTGCAAATCCTGGAAATTTTTTTTTTTTTCTATCTTTAATGCTTTCTGCTGATCAGAAATCTTATTTAGATGCTCTGTAGGTCCTCTTGAGGTTGCCTGCGTAGCCTAAAAAGGACCTACGATGGCAAAATAACGTGAGAACTGTAGGTCATCGGTAGGCATCCTCAATAAATAATACTTAACCGAACTTCAAGCGTCTCCTGGCGTCTCTCGGACATATATATTTCAGCATATGAGCGAGAGAGCCATTATGTATGATGTAATACGATATTTTGTTGAATAAAAACTTTTAAGTACATAAACATATTTTTTTATTTATTTATAAGAAAACCTTAAAAGATTGCTAATCGGGTTTATGCCTAATATCTGCAACCCCCTTTCGCTTTTTTTTTTCAAAAACTTTTTTGCTAATTATTTACCCATAAAAAAAGATCTTAAAAAAGGTGGAACTTTGGCAAATAGGAGCTATTTGGCGTCAACTTCTTAGAAATTAGTTTGTGAATAATAAGTGAATAATTTTATCGTCAATACAATACTCAATTGAAATTACAGAAAAGAAAGTCGTGAGATCGTTGTTGATTATTTATTTCCAAAATATGCATCATATTACACATTTTTAACTTGTAATAATTTATATGTATCTTTAATTTATTGAAGCAAAAAAGATTTTTTTCGATTAAGATAAATCCCGGCATACAATAATAAAAGTTACATCAGCTTATTCTTCTTAATTATTAATAGTATGCGTGCTTGGTGGATCCGTTGATGCGGATATATGCACTATAAAGATAAATTTTTACTTACATGTGATATACGCTATCGATATGTAAATAATCTCGTTTGCATATTAAAGATATAAAAACATACTTACCAGTCCAGTGATGTTCCTATTACATTCATTAAAAATATATATTTTGAATAATATGCATTGTCTAGGAATAGTAATAGGCAGACTATTCAATTAGTGATTAATCTCTCAGGATTCTTCATTATTTATGACAAATTTAACTTTTGAAATTTTTAACGTATACTGCGTCTACATGAGTCCTGTAAAATGGTTTATTTTATCGGAATGTAGTTAGAAACGGTTACAAGTGAATGTTTATTTACGTTTTTTACCCATTATGTCTTATTTAAGATGTAACTTTTAAACATAACATAATATGATTCCATGCATGAACAAAATTTTTGTTACTAAAAATCATAAATTGGTAAATACTCAATCCGTTTGGTGTGTTTTAATAACCGTGTTACAAATTTTAATGTTTCCACCAAGTATGCATGTTATTATTTATTAGGTAGAATCAGCTGGTTTAACTTTTGTTGTAGTATGACGGTGATACATCCGAATCAAAATACAAAAATAGTTGATTTATCTACTTAGTTACACTGCGAATCTAAAACGTTTTATAATATCATTATTCAGCAATGTATCCTTGATGATATTTTTCTACTATTAAGCTAATGCTTGATTTTTAAGAATAGTTAAGAATAAGCTTGTTATCGAAATTGTTTTTTTATGAAACTTATAAATTTTTTTACATGTTCTGCAAATGTTCCAGGAAAACCCGCGGGATTGAGCTTGTCAAGAAAACAAAAAAGCTCTATACCATATTTTGATCTGATGCTTGGTTCAAGTAATTTCTGCATCACATAACAGGCTAAAAAAAGTTTATCTAGTATTTTTTGATCCTGATTATACAGACTTTCAGCTGACAATACCTCAAAAACCACGCATTGGATCGAAATTTGGTAAAAAGATTTTTTGTTCGTCTCGGCAAGCATGATCTCGTGGTATAGGTTTCAAAATAGTTTTTTCAAAATATACTTTTTGTATAATTTATTCAAAAAATTGATGCTATCATAGGCATGACTGATATAAAATGCAATATCTTATAATTACTTTTCATCTAGTCATACAAAAAGTAGTTTGAATGGTGTCGGTGCCGTGAAAAAATGCGCTACACGCGAAGCATTGTTGTAACGTCCAGTGAAAAATCGAATACTAACGCCGAAACGAATGTTTAGGTATCTCATTTTAGCTGATCTTAAAGTAAGGTTGAAAACATATTTGAAAAAAACGCAATTAACTATCGTATGTTTGATGATTCCTTAGTAGTCAATGTTTTTTTCCAAGGATTCTACTACATTTACTATAAGCTTGATTAGAATGATGTAATATACATACACGTCATTTTTACTTGTTGTTTTTGGATTCTTCGTTAACTATCTTAAAATACATTATTATTTAAAGATATAATTATAATAGACTTTCTTAGGAGAAGTATTTTTTTGTAAAAAGTTAATTACCAAATATATCACTCTTGGTCAATAAAAGATCCCACTTTGTCCAAAATCGTATTAAATTGGCGAATAATTTTTCGGACTTGGAATAAAAGTTTAAACTTATCATCATTAAATTTACGTGCCATCGGGCGTTTTTTCATAAGCAGTTTTTTTTTATCTAATATGTGCCTAAAATTAACGATAAAAAGCGTCTTGGTGTATTTTTTTGATTAAAAAAAATAGCGAGGAGATTCATGAAATTTATATGTCAGCTATAGTAAATAGTAAAATTAAGGGCGATAGGGCGGAAAGCCATACATAAATGTCCATATGGCATAGGTAGATAAATATACAAGTGAATAAATATGTCCATTACTATGCGAGTTGAACACTGAAGGCTTATTAAAAAATGTGAACAAATTTAAAGGTGAGTCAAGTGAAGTCAAAATAAACAATATTCATTTGTTAATGGCTAATAAAAATTGGTTAAGTCAGTTGTTAATTTTTTTTTTTGCATATTGTTGGAACGGCAAGTAAAAATAAAAAGCCGTTATAATAACAGAAAAAAAAACTGCCACTACTGTTAGTTAAAACCATACTGAAAAGAAGATATATCGTACAAATATTAAATAAATTAGACCACAAGTGAAAACTTACCTCGCAGATATTTTCGAAATTTTCAAGTCTGCAATGTACAGTAATAGAAATATTCTATTTCCTTAATTTATGTTAATAATTTTACATGTATTAATAATTATGATTGAATTTAAATATTTATGATTCTCTTAATTATTACTAAACTCGAAATTGATTAAATTAAAAACAAAAATAACGTTGATGATGTGAATAGTTCTGAATTTAAAATATTTTTTCCTCTGATTTACAGGTTATTGCACCACAGGAAAAAGGTTTTACACCTTTAGATCACTCTCAACCATCACAGTGTCTCGATAGTTTGATAAAAACTACAGTTGTCCTAGCAGGAAAGCAGCAGCAGCATTCAAGCGTAAAAAAATGGTTTTCAGCTGTAGCAACCACTGTAATGCAAACATGCTCTAACATTACTGATATAGAGACATGTCTTCGGCTACAAAAAGTCTTACCTAGAGCATGGAGTCTTCCGGAATTAGCACCGCACATTCGACGTAACTCAATAATGCCGATGGTGAGACTATTTATTTGAATACTCTTTTTACTCTG
Source organism: Copidosoma aretas (assembly GCA_030522625.1). NCBI lineage: Eukaryota > Metazoa > Arthropoda > Insecta > Hymenoptera > Encyrtidae > Copidosoma > Copidosoma aretas. The sequence goes on along the minus strand of JAPYYV010006475.1, from coordinate 4,751 downwards.
ACACACGCAACTATTCTTTAATAGTTTTAAGGTAGTTGTTTCCCAATACATAGGTATGCATAAAAAAAGTTATATCCTTGATAAAATAGCATTTACTGTGTGATTCTGATAAATATACAAGGTACATCTAAGATTTAAATAAAATGTTTCCTAATTTATTGATGGAGCTATCGCGTATATAAAAAAACATCAGTTTTTGCAACAAAAAATTTTTAAATGACAATCCGATTTTCATAAACAAAGGCTAGTTTTCTTCTTTAGTGAAATACCTACAAATTCACCATCTCCAATTTTCTAAAAAAAGTCGTATGTATTGTTAAAAATACATTAGTTGATAATATTTTTCTGGATTTTCATAAACAAATGAGTTATTAACAAAAAATACGACTTTTTTTAGCAAATTGGAGACTATGAATTTGTAGGTAATGTATACCTGTATATTGGGAAACAATTACCTTTCATATAAGTCGAATACACCAATCGTAGTTTATTGTTAAATAATATTGTGAGGACAATGTTGTGTTAGAACACGTTTTTATTTAAATTTATTTTTTAACTAAAACCTATCAAAATTGTGTCATATTACATTTATTTAAAAAGAGTTTTTTTTTTCTTTTAAAATAGATGTAATATGACAACGCAAATTTGGATTGCTGAGATTCATTCACTCTTTACCGATCTACCAACAAAACTTTAGTTATACAATAAAAAAAAAAAAACATTTTAGAGTTGATATTGTGCAAATAGTTAAGATCGTATAGATGATTAGATGTATCATTCAAACATATGAATAACTCTTAACGTCAGCTACAGCTCTTTACAGTGTTACTAAAAGGTAATTTTGCTGTCAAAAATCTGTAATCAACTAAATTTTGTAGTCACATCAATGCTTTTTGGCTTCATTTACTCCATAAATAATGGGCCTTAAAAATTAAGACGGCGATTTTTTGTACAATAATCTTTTTTGATTCAGCAAAGGTGCTGTAGTAAAAACTTAATCCTACAATGCTACAGTGTGTTTAAAAATTATGATTTTCATTTGAACCACATTCAGATTCAATTAAAAGGTTTCGTGAGTTTTTAATCTTGAATATGATGCCAATTCTAGGGAATTAAGTTATCTACAACTCTTAACTCCCACACAGAAATACAACATCTTCCTTGAAGTTTATTTTGAATATGTATTTTATATTGGTACTATATAGGGTATAGATAGCGCAATATTATTAGTCTGGCATCAGATTTTTAATCAGCAACTAAAGCAATATAAAATTAATTTATAACTTAAACATTATGATAAACAGTGATAAGCGTACGTAAAAAAATTAAGTTGATTGCCATCATCTTTAAAAGAGGTTCATGCAGATGGTTGAAGTTTAAAATTACAAACCGATGTTTTATTCCTATAAATTCAAAATAACCTATCTAATATGGCAGATGGCAAAAGGAAAATCGAAAAACAATTATGTTTAAGGTGTTCCAAGCGTCAGACTACCCTTCCTCGAGCAAAAAAAATCTGTAAGAAATTTTTGAGAATTGTATTTTTTTAAAGTAAAACATCTTTAGGCGCGTTATACAATTTAGAATAGTAGTTAATTAAAGATTCAATCGAACATACCGGCACTGAAAAGTATAACATTTTAAGGCACGACTGCTTCACAGTAGTGCCTTATATTTTCACTAGATTGAAAAGTGTAACCATTTATAAAATGACTATTTGGTACATGAAACAAATTTGGATTCTAGTATAAGTATGACCCAAAGTGGTCCTAGGTTGTACGTAATAGACCCTGTGCGTACGTTATCAAGTTTCTAGACTAACTCAAGTAATTTTTATCTGATTGACCTTAAATTTAGTAGATACATTCGTCTTCGCCATAGAACGTGATGGTTTAAAATCGGAGAAGTTTCGTCAAAGGAAAAAAATTCCCGGCACTTTTACTATAGAGCTTTGAAGCTTTGAGAGGAAAAAATCAATTTTTTCGTTTCAACTTTTCAAATTAACATTTTAAGCTAGGGTATTCGAAGAAAAAGTTGTAGATCTGAATAAAATACAACTTTCGTATGTAGTACACTTTTCTCTAGGAAGTCAAACCCATCTTCACCCTAAAAAGAAGAAATTGGCATTTTACAACGAAGTGTTCCGTACAAAAGTTGTAAATCGTAAAGAAGTACAATTTTTTGTATCATACGTTTTACTCTACGATCTGATCCTGATGCTTTAAACAACTAAGATCGTTTTAAATTGCAAAAAAAATCGTTTTGTGATAACTAATTTTTTTTTTCCACAGTTTAAGTCAAAATGTTAAATACAAAAGTGGAAAAAACAAAATACCCTTTTTTCGTATTGAAGTTTTTCTCTAAAATATTGTTATAATGATTTGAATGACAAATTGATTTAAACTAGCTAAAAAATAGTTATCAGTCGGGCTTAATATGCAAAAGCTTAGCTAAATTTATTGCTTGTTTTTATAAGTGCCGCGGTCAAAAAAAAAAAAAAAAAAACGTAAAAGGTGAAAAATATTTAGTATCATATCAATAAATAAATTTCTAATTATTACAAATAATTTTAGTTTGCTCTGTCAATACGAAAGTTTCATATCCTTATTGTTTTGTTATTTTTTATTATAGATAAATTAAAAATTTATTGACATCATGCTGCTAAAGTAAATTTGTGCAATTTCAAAAGAGTCTCACGTTATTTATTGGATTTTATAATGTGCTGATTACATTTCAAATACTACAATCCCAAACATTTTTAAGAGTTATTAAGTAAATATTTATTAAAATTTAGTTAGAAAAATTAATCAAACTGTAAGCAAATAGTATAACATTTCAACTCTTGGTGCAGTTAGTCAATTGATATCGAATTTACTGTTACACTCACAGCAAAAGTTTAATCAAAATATTCATTTGCATATTGGTTTTCAAAGCTTTACAATTTTGGCGCACCTTCTACCACAGATAAACTATCATCGCTTTCAAGAAAATTCTAATTGATTCCGGTAGTGTCGCTGTCACTACTCTCCTTGTAAAATAGTGTCACGGGAGTGTCCGAAAGTCTCTGATTAGCTTAAAAATTTTTAGGCGGGGGGTCCAAAAGAACGACAGTTTACCTTAAATTTGTGGAAAAAGTACGAATGTTCTTTTCAGTGACTTTAATTTCAACGACAACTTAGTGCAACGACAGCTCCGACAACGACTGTTCATCATATCGACAGCCAATAACGAGGCACTATCTTTGACTTTCTATTTTTATTGCCTTACGATTGGCTGTCAAAATAATCAACACTTGTTGTTGGAGTTGCCGTTGAAATCAAAGTTGCTGAAAAGAACATTCGTAATTTTACTGAAAAATTAAAGTGTACTGTCGTTGATTCAGACCCCCCCCCCTCACACACATTTCCGGAACTCGCAAAGAAATTTGTCAACTGCTAGCGTCTTCGGCCACACTCTCCTTACAACATCTCTATCCTCGTAAGTCATTTGTTTTCAACAGCCTGAAGCGCTCATAACGCTCGTGATGATTCATGAATCACGTGGCGCAACGTTTAAAAATATTGTTTACTGATATAATAAAACTCATCAAATTCAACAACTATATGTAGCACTCTAACGAGTAAGACACATTTAGGAACTTTTTACTGTCACATCTAATGATGATTTAAAGTGTTATCATGGTCAAAGGTTTGACCCATCAGTGGTATATTTATAGCAATAATTTAAAAGGTTGTCTCTTGTTAAATTAAAATCGGTAAGTCAAGCTAATGTTCTTGATTTTATTGATGAGAGGAAGAGTTTATGCTTATTTTCTTAAATTGTGAAGTGCTCAGAAGCATGCTCTAGATATTAAAGATGTTCTCAGTGATCGCAGCAACTTTTTTCTTTTGTGGGAAACTTCGAGAAACAACAATTACAATATTTTTATTTCTATTTTTGATTACGTTGCGAAATTTAAACGTCTAAACACAAGAGCAGCTGAAGCTGCAATTCATTATAACACAGCTGAAACATTTAATATTTTCACTCCCTATGTGAACGTAGATTTGAGACACGCGAGGAATATTGATCTTAGAACAACAAGCGTTGGAAATATATGATCAGCTCAGTGTATTCTAGAAGATGAACTAGAGATTATTATAGATGTCATTTACATATCACTCAACCAAAGAACATCATACATTTTTTGCACAGAAGAGAACTCGTTTATGGACATGTTGGTTATAAAGAAGAAGAGGGATGAAGTTTCATACCTCACCACTAATATTAAGTGGAGATTTCTATGTTAATTTCGCGTTAGACGATTCAACAATTAACACAGCTGCATTTTTGATAGGTTTCATTTACAAATTAATAGTGATCCTAAACAACCGACTACTAGTTATGGTACAACAACAGGTGCATTTTTGATTTATTGAAAAATGAAAATCAACAGTTTTTATTTCATATTTTAGCTTTCATGAGCCAATCATTCCATTTTTAGGATAAAACTCTCACTTGCGTGTGCAGATGGACGTAATAGAAAATTAGAAGAAAATGATACAAAAACTAAAGAATGATACCTAACATTTAAAGATATTTTTACGAAAAATTTTCCATTTAAGGTAGCTCCCTTGCGAAAACCTACGGAATGAAATATGTTTTATTTGATTGATTTTGATCCGCTGAATCCAACGGTGTCCTTGTTTATACCCCGAGCGGGACAAAATCTCGAGATATTTCAGCTCAAAGTTGTACTCTCCAACATGAGC
>JAPYYV010006474.1:0-19901 GCA_030522625.1 Copidosoma aretas | reverse complement strand
CTTTGTTTCATTAGCAAAATTATTATCGGAGCGACTCATCATTTGTTATTATCGAGAAGTGTGCTGCATTCGAGCCGGTTTCATGGGAATCACAGTCAGTGCTCGTTATTCTCGTGACGGTAGCATGCCTCGAACTGAAATTCTATTGAATTTGTTACAGGATCCCCCAATTTCATATGTAACGATTTCTGCCGAGATAATGGACGTTGTAATTGCTGTATCAATTTTGGTTCTGGCACATGATCATTTTACCATCACGGGAGTGTAGTTAAAACGTCAATTTTTCGTGAAATGCATTGCAACACAAATTAAAGGTTCAACAACTATTTTACTACAGCTTCGTGTTAAAAATTTCACGATCCAATGGAGTGGACGCAATAGTTGATTACAAATCAATTTCATTGCTCGTCAAAGTACTTATTATCGATATTGCTATGGTATACTTTATGGAAGTACAAAAATTTTAATAACACCCTCATGCTGGCACTGCAGATAGCAGAACTATGAAACAATGAGCAAAATCAATGCGCTAAACACGAAAATGTCTACATTATTGACAACAACACGTCCACGACCTGATATTGCATAGAAGCAGTGCAATTTCCCCGAACCATATTTACCGTCACCTCGACTAATAAATACGTAAGTGTAGGTGTGACAGTCCGATAGATACGTGTTCGCAAGCAAATTATAGCTTCGAGCGCACAAGTATACGTACACGTGTGCACAACAACGCTCGCGGTCTTTATCAAGATGCCGTTGCAAGTGGACACTATACAAGTACAACATCGCCTCGTGAAACTTGTATAACTATGTATATAGACCCGAACGAAGGAGGAGATAGGCATGGTCAAGGATACCGTTTCTCTCACATCCCCCCGTGCGCATACGTATGATCTTATTATTCCACGCCCTCTCACTCTCTCTTCTGCGTGGCCTTTATACGTGAGATTCACTGCGCATATAAAAGGTTTCATTGGAAAAAAAAAAAAAAAAAAAAAAAACACTGCAAATGAGCACGGGTATACCCAAGTTCACGAATACAGCCAGTCGGACGCAAATAGAAAATCCCCGTACATTGCAGTTACAAAAGCTATTACGCTCGTTTTCCTTTTAATGGTCATTAATCAAACGGAGCCGATAAAAAAGTTGCCGAGAGAAATGAGGGAGTGCGCGCTGTAGCTACAGTATCAATCAACTGCCCCGATACAAGTATAATAACACTGTATATATACAGGAGCCGATACGAAAGTCAAAGTCGATTTCTTTTTCTTTTCTCGAAAACTGCAGTGACGGGCAATCACACGTTTTCGATGTCGCGGCGGTTCCGGATCGATTATCATAACAGCAATATAGCAACGCGAGGAAAAAGTCAAAAGGCCGCAAGGTGATTACTGTTAATTTGGCGGCCGATAAGTTCGATGATCAACAATAGAAAGCATGGAATTCGCGAGGTACGATGGATCGGCCGAGGTATAATATACATATATATATATTTACAGTATTATAAGTGTTCGAGGTTATCGCACAAGTGCAGGCACGAAAGATTGCTACCTTGAGCGATCGTGCAGGCATCAAGGGGATGAAATGTATCAGAAGCGTCGCACCGAAAGAAAGTCTCCGGACGAACCTAAGACGGAGGGGGGCCCGACGCAGGCTGCTGCAATTAAAGGAAAATTATCGCGAGCGTAAATATAGAGCCGCGGCGGCGGTCGCCAAACTGGAGCGAAAAGAGACACCTCCGCGCGACGACGACGATTTATACAACGTCCAGTACTTACTTACTTTGGAGCTCTCGCCAAAGACTTTATTTAGCTCGGACGAGCCAGCCCATGAGCGCCAGACGGTACAAGTTACTTGTGTATACATAGATACAGCAGTAGCAGCAGCAACGTTCAATTAATGGACGCGGTCGACATAATGTCTCTATTATCCACGCGCGAGTGTGTACATATATGTACGATGTGGGGTATATATACACTTTGGCTGTATAGGTACACCTAAACGCTATAATAGCCCACGCGATAGCGCTCGATGCTTGGCGTTATACTTTATTTATTTATTTTTTTTTTTTTTTCGTTGTCTCACCACGGGTGCAGTAAGCAAGAGGTGGGAAAGAAGAACGAGAAAAGGGGAGAAAGCAGCCGCGCCGGAAAAGCGCGAGTCGGGATGGAACGTTGAATTTTCCGCGATGCGATAATCGTTCGGGACGGTCGCGCGGAGGCGGCACGTGCGTATAATAGTGCAAGGTATTGTGTGCACGAAGCTCATAATTTTTGCAGGTGGACACAGTCTGTGGTATTGTACATACATACATACGATACTGTATCGCATGCGCGGCGGAGAGTTGCACCGGCCGGTGGGTTGAAATCGTTCCGGGAAACTCGAGGAAATCGATAAGATGCAGAATGGTACTGGGCGCGCGTGGGCGTGCGCGTGTTTCACACAGCGAACGGTGCATCGAGCAACACTCGAGAGAGAGAATCGCACGTACGATGCGTACAATGCGCTCTATACCTTACTGCGTATACATTGTAACAAATGATTCATGGTCCGTATGTATGTGTACGTAAGCGAGTGTCTGTCGGCGCGGACGAGTTATACAATCAGCGCGTGCATGCAGAGTATACTTGAATATACGAGGAGGAAGAGGAAAAGAAGGAGAACGACGCGCGGCACGTGCATCCCGAGCCTTCTACTACTATGTGAGTTTGTACGAGTATGTAGAATATTATATGCAGTGTATGAATGTTTCGCGCATGACACGTGTGAAGCAGCGGCGAGTTAAAAATGCCGCGGTTTAAGGCTCGATGATTAGAAAACGTCGCTCGAGCACGGGTAATGTACAAGTACGCTCTATACGTGCTTTTATCGCGCGACACTGCTGCTGCTGCTGCTGCTGCTGCTGCTGCTCAGAACTCTGTACGCTTGACGCCTCGCGTGTGCCATCGCGTTGCATTATTTATCATGTATATGTGGATGATTGTTTTTTTTTCGCTTCAACATCACCCGCGATGGCCGGCAGAAATACACGTTTTCACGACCGACACGTTCTCCGGCATTTTTCGAGGGATTGAAAAAAGATGGATCGCACTCGGAAAGCTCGATTGCAGTCCATCGTCGTTTTTTTTTTTTTTTTTGGATGTAAGTAGCAGTTTTGACGAACGGCTTATCCGCCAAGTGCTCGTGTCTCGCGCGGCTGAGTTTCCCGAACGAGCCCGTAGTTTCATTCCCATTTCGAAATTCGAAAATTTTTTTTTCAAACGCGATAAGGAACGGAATCGCGAGCGTCGCTTTTGTTCGGCATCGGGGAGAGCTTGTAACGCGAGCTTGTACAGTTTTATCAGCTGCTTGACATTTCGACACGCGCACAATGTCCATATTTCATTTCACTGCGCTACAGCTTGTAGCTTTGCGTCAGTCTGCGATTTGAAAATGTTCATTTTTTGAATTGACGATTGAGTCACGTAGCTTTTTCTTCCTCATGGATGAACCTTTGTATCTTTAGCATTGGCGAGACGGGGTTTTGAATGAGACGTGTTTTTAAAAAATCTCGCTATCAGCTTTGTAAACCATACAGTGAATTATTCCGAAAAATTGGTTTTATCAAGTATCTTCCGAATAAAAGTTGCAGAAAGACTATAAAAATTTCAAAAGTCAATGGCAGAACTTTAATCATATGCACAATCGTATCATCGTATTACCATTTTAATTATTTATATATTAAATTGAAACATTTAGAATTTTCATTTAAAGTATTTTCCTGAAACCAATACCAATTGAAAAACACTATAGTGGCTGCTGCAGTAGTAGTAAGACTTAAATAAAATTTAATTTTCGTATGGGTAATTAATTACTTACTGAGTAATAATTTGATAATTTTAAACATATTTGCTTTCACTATTTTCTTGCCTGAGTTAAGCGGACTAATTCATTTGATGTACTGAAAACTATTTACAGACAATAAATCACATCCTGTTACGGAAGAGAAAGCGAACTATTTAGCGATGACGTGTATTAATGCGAAACAAGATAAAAATTGATTATAATAGGAGGAAAAAACGGTAGTCAACGAAGGTGGCTGCTTGACAAATTGCATATCATCCCCGGAGCTTTGCTCGGCCGACCCTACCATCACGAGCATCCAACCTGATATCCCTTGGTTACAAATAAAAAGAACCGGTTCTTGCTTCTCTCAGGCACACTATCATTAGTTATCTCTCGATTAACCTTCGTTCTGGAACATTTTCTTTTTTGTTTCGCAATACAATTTTGTTTATCTTTGTGTTAAAAAAAATCTTCAACAAAAGAAAATCAATTATTGCAATAAGAAGTTGGGAAAAAAATATACTTTAATAAACAACAATTTTAATATATTACATTTTTACACTGTATATAAAATCGCATGTTTCAAGTGATTATATCAATGCGCCATTACTTTGTTTTATAAATGCATTTGTTTAAACAACAAAGTATTTTTAATAAAATTTGGATAAAAGTCATTTTTTGATTCACAAGCTCTTTCGTGGAATCCCAAGATCACTTTATAGTAATTAGTACTTTTGTTGTAATGAATTTCGTTATATAGGAACTTACTACCGTTTTGCAATTGCAGCTGACGCCGCTATGATTAATACTTTTCATATTTACAAACACAGATACAAATTTTTTCAACTTGCCTCCCTTGCTTTCAGAGTATTTCTTTGAGGATTTTTTATGTTGTTTATCGCTGTGCCTAAAATCTTCAGGGACGCTAATACTTTGCAGGTTTCAGAGATTATTTATCGTTCAATCTTTATTCATTGGCAAAAAAAAAATTTTACAGTATCTTTTTAGGATTTTTCATGTTGTTTACTGCTGTGCCTAAAATCTTCAGGGACGGTATAATTTTCAGGTTTTCCGAGATTATACAATGTATATCGATCAATCTTCAGTTGATGATGAATCGAAAACAATCTTCAGGACGATATTTTTATCATGTTCTAAAGAAGTATTTTACTCTTTTGATTTAAAAATTTAACTTTAACTTTCAAAATTATGAAATTATTCATTGGCAAAAAAAATAATTTATGCAGTAAATATTTATCTTCCGAGTCGCATAAAAGATATCCTTCTGATGTTCTTCGATGCGTTGATATACTTTTTAATTTTTCAAGTAAAATAACTTTGAATATTTAATAATGCAAATTGTTTCTTAAATATACTTCAATTTTAGGTACTGGAGCATCACAGATGTTTTTTATAAACGAATAAAAAAATTTGATTCATTGAGAAGTAAAATAGTTGAGTGCCTTTCGGCTCGGAGATAAACTTCGGGACGTGACATCTTTTGTGAGAGAAATCAAAATTTATAAAGTGCATCTTTTTTAAAAGAAATTAAAAAATTTAAAGTACGATTGTACTAAAAATTTTATGAAGTAATTTGAACCTCTGACATGTATTGACACAATAGAATTATTGAAAATTTGTAATGCCTGTTGGATGCGTGAATATATTTTTTAATATTTCACATCAAAGGTTCAGATTAATTGAAGAATATACAACAATTAATAATAAAAGTTACCTTCAATTATACGCTTCATAGCTAATTCGACGTCCTTCTTGGTGTCCTTTAAAATCACGTAAATCAAGGACAATGCTTCCGAGGAGTATCCAAATCGTTTCATCAGCCGTGAACTGAATCCTAACAGTATTTCCGTTTGTTCCGTTTCTGTAACTAAAAAAGTTTTTTTTAACCTTCTTTTATGTTTCATCCACTACTAGATTTCTAAATGTAACACAGCATTCATCAATAGTTGTTGCAACATGGTAAGCGAGATTCATCAATACTTTTATACATTGTTTATTACAATCTCTTAAAATCTTACTTATTGTAACTATTTTGGAAATAGGAAATTTAATTTGTAAATTTTGTTGAAAATGTGTGTCATGAATAAATAAATGAATAAAATAAAAGAAATATAAATGTATTTAATTAACTCATTCTCCACTTTATTGGCATGCCCCTACCTAATACTTTATGGATAATATGCTAAAAATTCGTGCATACACTTGAACGGTAACCTATCAGACTTATGCAGTTCATTTCGTAAGAGAGTGACTATTTAATAAAGTATAAATTAAAAAGAATAAAATAAATTTATGAGTAACTTTTGGCTAAAACACTTTTATGTTTTGGTTTTTTCGGAAACATTATGGTTTCCGTTACCACCATATCTTACAAAAAGAAAAAAAAAGTTCCAAGTATTTGGTTTGTTGTTTCTGTATAAATAGTACAATATAAAATAGTTGAAAAACTTTCTTTAAATTAAATATTAATCCAGCATTTAAAACCTCGATTACAAAAAAATAGTATCTTGGTTAAAAATAATAGGCGACTAAATTTTTTTGCGCAGAATCTTATATTCGCTAAATTCGCGAGTTTTTACAAAACTACAGCCAAAAGACTATTTCTATGTCATAAGAACGCATGCACATTTATTAACAGTACCCTATGTTAAAAAAAAAAAAAAAAATCAATAGTCCTATACTACGAAAAGATTTTTCGATGTATGTAAAAATTGACGAGTATTCGATCTGGAAGGATCACATTCGCACACGCAATTAAGTATTCTAGAACACTATTTTACCAAGTAAAATAAGTTTCGGAGAGTCTGAACAAGAGTTCATCATTTTGCAACAAAAACATGTATTTTTAATCCGAGCAATTTTCCACTGTTTTGGAAAAAAGTTTCGACACCAATATAGAAATAACTGTTTCACGTCTTTAAATTCCCTGACTTATACAACGATGCATAACCGTAGTCTATACCTAGAAACAGTAAGAACCATTGCATGAACAATCGAACGAGCGCAACCTTGTGCTGGTGAACGGATACACACACACACACCAAGAGCGCCGGGAGCCCAGAGCGCGAGAGCCAATGGCATCGGAGCCACTCTCTCTAGCGACCGCCTCCCATGTACTCTGGAGAACGCTTTTTAAAATATAAATGGCTACCAGTCGTATAGTACCTATATACCGCAGCACCAGAGCAGTAAGTGTATACTGCAGCGCCGAGCACCGAACGCGACACGAAGAGAAAAACGGGCGAAGAAAGGCGTGCGGTAGAAGGAAGAAAGAATGAGGAACGGAAGAAAAGGGTGGGGCGGACTCCCGGCGGTGTTCCACGCTGAAAGCGTGTGCTTCATATGCTTGTAAAAAAAGTGTGCGTGCGCCTGCGCTATGCTTGTACGTGCACGCGAATACAGTGTTACGCACTATATACTCTGTACTGAGAGAACTCTACTCTGCCTCTTTTTTTTTTTTTTTTTTTTTTTTTTTTTTCTTGTCGAACAGGTGACTCGAGTGAATTTTTTACGTGCATACGGGGTGAAAGCCGTGGGGATGAGGAAGCACCTGTGGGGTTTGAGGGAGCGGCGAATAGAAAGTGGGGAAAATTGTCGAGGGGGTGTAGTGGGAGAAGACGACGCCGAAGAGGGACGATGCGGGGGTGTGGTATAAGTAGGGGCAAAGTTTTCGCGGAACTTTTTCTCCGTTGCAGTGTTGCGCGGGTGGACGTTGGTTCGAGAATCACGTCAGGGTTTATCGTTCTTACGAGCTTTTTATTTTACTTCCTCGGCTGCGGTTGATCCTCGCTATGGGGTTGTGTTTTTTGCGCGGGATACTTTTTTCCCCTAATGAACCCAAGCCTCGTTCGGGCTTTCGTGCGCGAGTCTTCCCTGCGGCTCGCGAGATACTTTGGAGCACGAACAATAAAATTTTGCAAATTACGTTTAATAGTGTGCGGTCGGGGGAGACGCGTCGGATAAAGGAAGGAAGGAAGAAAGGGAGTATAGGAGAGGAGAGAAAAGAGAGACGTCGTATGAGTGACATGGAGCGAAATGTTTCGTGAGGAGCATCTGCATTTTTTTGACTTGCAGATTAGACGCCCGTAATGTGAATTTTCGAACAAAGGTTGTAAAAGCCATCATTGTAATTTCTTCATTTTCTGAGCGCGGCACCTCGCGTGTTCCTTTTAGACAAATGTTTCCATCTGTTCGGCTCGAAAGAAGAAGCGGGGAATACACTCTTACATCCGCGCGCGCGCGCACGCTCTCGTATGTAATATGCATATGTCGATGATTACAGCTAATGCAAATATAATTTCTTTTGTGGTATATATAATTGACCCTCTAATGATTGCTACCCTCACACAACTACAATAATGCTATTGATGTGGCTGCTGCTGCTGCTGCTTGAAAATCTTTGGGGAAGCTATGCATAATAATAATATGTGCGTTGCGACCGATCGCTTTGTATATACATATTGATTATTCTTTTTTCTGCACTATTAGCCAGGAAGTACGATATTATCTCTATTTTCTACTTTATAGAGTCATTTGACTGAAGCATTTCATGCGTTTTTGTAAAATATTGAGGTCTCTGCTTTCAAGTTGCCAACATTATGCAAATTCGAATATAAATCATACAGGAATCCGAACCGTACTATTACCATAATTTTCTTACAGTTTAAGAAACCAATTCATTGCGCAAATTTATTCATGCATCTTTTGTGGTTTTTACTTTCTGTATTTGCTGGACTGCTCGAACATATTTCACTATGAAAAAAATTTAATTTTATAGTCGAGAAAAAAAATATACTTTTTGGCTTCACCTCAGATACTTTATGCACCAACACCCACTGTTCCGAAGTTTCAGTCCAGTTGACAACAAAATAATTCGACTTCGTTATAAGTAATACTATCAGCACGAGAATCTAAATTTCAATACTCAAAAACATTAAAAAACAATCTTTGGTTAACCTTCTTAAAACATAAACGTGTATTGTAATTTTGTAATGTATGAAAAATGTTCAAACAATGAATTTTGTAAAATGGATATGTTTGTCGGTTTTCCGAACTTTATTGCGAAACTTATTTTTTTTTTCATCCACCAATTATCGCTAGAATTGGAAACCCATAGTCATACAAAAGTTTAAATGATTTTTTTGACCTCTCTGTTCTCTCAACAGCAAAGATAATGTTTGTAGTGGCTTTTTTCTTGGACCTTGATAAGAATTTCAAGAGCGAACCATGTATTATAATGATTTCTCGCTTTTTTCTATAGAAAAAAAAAATGTATATTAAATTTCTTTCCTACAACGATGATCTCATTCGTAGCAAGACTCACAGCATGCGTTACAGCCCGAAAAAATGTCTCATACTGCGGGCGCATGACAGAAAAGTATCGCACCAACTTTATTCCTCCAAGCATTAGTTTACAGTTGATAAAGGCATCCGTGTCTTTCATCATCCGCAATGCTACGTGACTTCGTGTCGCAATAAAGCTTTCCTGTTTAAAAGTAAATTGTAATAGGATCGGTGGTGAATGAGCGAGCGAGCATGTGTGTGCATATAGCGGAGCTCCGTCGGAGAGTGCGTCCGATGTACCCACACACGTGCGCACACATATAGGCTGGGCGACCCGGCCTGGCTTCGTATGAACATATAACCGTGGCACGCAATATTGTGACTACGAAATTATTATCGGCCCGACACGGTTTCTCAGAAGCTCGCGCGATCGAAAGGAAGCAGCGAAACGTACGCCCGTGTAAACAATACGTGCCGCGCGCGGCACGTGAAATACTTTTGCCGATCTCGGGTCTCCGTGATGCGCGTCATTATTGCAGCCGGTGTAACAGGCGTCCCGCGTTCGCGAAATTTCGCGCTCGAGCTGTGCGGCTGAAGTGTATGGTACATGGGCTCGAGCGAGTTTTTCCTCTGAAATGTTTCCCTCCCTCCCTGCACGGCGATGCCGTTCGCAAGAGTATATCGCACACACGTGTGCGTGTGCGCGCGAAGAGGAAATTTTTCGACGAAAAAATCTTCCTCAAAGGCGCGAAAGAGACCGGGAGGTGAGCCGAGTATCGGATGCGGAGCGAGTGATTTTCCAGTGCAGGCCGGAGAGCAGCTGTATGCATGTACGATATCGCGTTGCGTTTCACCGGTTGACGGGGATGCTGTGTGCGTGTGTGCGGGTGCGTGTCCGGTTAGAAATGACGATGGGCCACAAGGGGAAGATTATGGGAGTGCTCGAACAAGCCCGCCCCCCCCCCCCCCCCCCCTAACCCCTCCAGCTGACGCTCCTCGAGTGAACTGTGCAGCAAATGCGAAAGGGTCGTGGATTTGCTTTGTAGGATACGATACTGTTGTCGCGCGAAATTGAAACTCTTGAATGCCGCGCATAGCTGTTTCGATGACAAAGCTTTTATACTGCTGCTGCTGCTGCTGCTGCAGGTGCTACTGGTGGTGGTGCTACTGATGCTTTACTCTCGGACAGAGAGGGGCTACGGCTGGGACGGGTGACAAATGCGTTTTGGCGAATTTTCGTGAAACGCTTTGATGTTTTTAACCCGCGCTCCCTCGTTTAATGTTTATTATATTCTGTGTTTTGTGTATTTTGTTGTTCCGAGTTAAGTATGTTTAAAACATTTTGATATCATATTTGTATTGTATATTCACTTTGAAAATCGTTGGTACAAGGAGACCGAATATGGTTCATGCAGAAACATTGATGAAAAATGGCACCATATTCTGAGCCCGAAAGAGATACCATCTTGACTTTGATGGTGGAGAAAGATAGCTTTGCGTTGGTTGAAGATGAGATTTCATCACAAGATTCGGCATTAAGTGATTTCACTTGGAGTAAGCCTTATTTTATCGACGAGGATTAGCTCATTTTTAAACTTATAAATTTTGATTTCATCGAGTATCGATTGTTTGATACACGAAAATAAAGTGGGTATCACACTTGGATATACAGTGTATATAGCTTACATTGAAACTTTGTAAAAGAACTTACAATAATCCAAAGTAAGTCATAATTTTCACTAAAAATATCTTAGTATTTCTTTTGCTGGGATTGAAAAAAGTAGTCATAAGAAACACTTTGTCCAAACCAGACTAAACTGAAGAATTATAACTATCTACAGAGCATGTACCCTACTCTTGTGCCTGGAAAATAAGCAGCGCGATCGATACCTTTTGACCCCTGATTTTTTGAATATCGCGGCACAACAAAGTTAATGATTCAAATAAAACCATCAAAGTTGCACCAAAACAAGTATATTAATATCCTCCATTTCGAGTGAACGGTCGCACAGAAATGAAATGAAAGAAATCATTGTTTCAGACCGTGAACGCGACCCATTAATCATGTATGTACACACGGCAGACCTCAGGAATCCGATACAAGCATAAAATGTACGAATGTATATATAGCAGAGAGAGGAGAAAAACGTTCTTCTCCCATAACCAAAGCGAAATCGAATCCTCGGGTAAAAGTCGCTCCGATCGCTTAACGCGAAGCGCGACCCTTCGAAGAATGTCGCAGCCCCGGGGCCCCCGAGAAGGTCGTAAAAAGTCACCCCACATACAGTCCAGCGCGGCCGTGCGACTTTGACTCGGCCGTGGATCCGCTCATGTGTTCAAAGTATTGTGAGCAACACGTCGCACACGGGGACGCAACAAAATCGTAGACGTCGTAAAAGTACGCGCGGCTGAATCTTTTTTTTTGTTTTTCTCTCTCCCTCTACCTTCTCCTCCCTGCACACGTCGCTACGATTGTGCGTCGCGAGGACAGCAGTGGCCCAAGCGCAAGGAGGATAAGTGACATTATTCTTCCCGCAACGAGGAAGACGTTTTTCAATAGGCGCACTTGTCAGCGCGCGGGGAGTAATTTACGATCCATTTTGGGCAGTTTGGCCTTTTTTTGTATCGTACGTTTCCCTCGACGAATCCTAGTCCAATGGAAACTGTCACGCGTACAAAAAATGATGACGAACGCAGACAGGGGCGCGCGGTAAAAATTAAAGTACGATCGGAAGTGTCAATGCTCATCACCTCGTACCTACAGACATGCGTAGTCCGCGCGATGACACCTCGCGCGCGAACGAAAAAAGACGACGCAACGGCCCCGCGCGGTCCGAGTGACCGCGGTGCTCGCGCAGCCCGCCGCCGGCTAGTCCCTGCACTTCCGCCCTCCGCGTTGAAAAAGCCGCGCGCGCGCCCTGCAACGACGCGGACCGCGCGAGCTGCGCATACCTAGCTGGCAGAGCGACAGTCGGGTTTTTCAAACGAGACCCGCTCGTAAAACCGGGAGAAGCCAGGGCGGGGAAAGAGCAGCGGAGAAAAGAGCCTCGGGGGGGCACAAAGAGAGAGAGAGAGAGAGCCCCGGCGGCAGGCGGCTTCCAGGTTTCGGCTCCGCTGCCATCCGCACCGCGAGCCCGCATTATATCAGCCGGTCCCGAACTGCCGGCCGGCCAATGGGGCGCGCTCGTAAAAGCCGGGTTAAGCGCTCGCTCGGATATTGTCGAGCGAAAGAGCGCGGAGCCTGAAATTTCTCTCGCCGCACCGTCGGATCGTACACATGTGCGTGTGTATAATAATGCGCGCGTGTACAATGTGCGCGGACCGCGTTCGGCCTCGCGAGAGACTCTGTATGCGCGCGCGGGACAGCGCGTGCAGGCTTTGTGTTTGGGCGCAGAACTATGTTGACGCGACGTTTCTTCCCGAACGGAAACATTCGTGAGCGATCGGTCACGCGGAGATCGTGTACCACGTGTGCCCGTATCTCGCGCGAGGCTAATCGACTTTCGTAGCGCGCGGATGATTTTCAGCTTGGTCTTTGAAACAACCGGGTACACATAGAATCCCATTGTTCGCCGGGGGCAGCGATATAAAACTGTTTTCCAGTACGACTATTTTTCCGCGTGAATCATCGAAAATGTAAATACAGGCGGCTGCGACGGAAAACAGAAAAATACTCAATGGAAAAAAGACGGAAGAGGAGGACGAGGAGTGTGGAAAAAATGGGAATGCGCGCATCGGCGACGAGAGGAACGGGGAATATCGGTACATCGGTACCGCGAACGGGGGGACAGTCAATCATTCATGAGCTCGGGCGAATTGTCTCGCTGCGGTATATTATATGTGTACTTGCAGCAGTTGGCCCCGCGTGTGTCGGCCGTTAACTGTCGCGGTTATGATTTCCCCGAGAAACTTGAGAATGCCGATCTTTGTATCGGGAGCCGGGAAGCACTTCTCTCCGAGGTGGTCTCGTCTCTTCGGTGTCTCTCTTCACCGATCTTCCAATAACCGTTTCCGCTATATAAATTAACTGCCATTGACGCTTGGCTGGTAAAAGCCCTATTGTGCCTGCAGCGATTGCTCTACTTTATCTCAGACCGATCGATCGATCGTTACGGAAGGTATATCGCGGAGTCGTACGAAAAATAAACTCAACATCTCCAAAAATGTTGCAACTCGATGTATTATTGGTGAGGTTAAATGTGACACCCTGCAATCCTGAACAGCGATTAATATAAAGAGTAGTTTGTTTGGAGGATTTCAATGGTGCGATTAAATCGAAACAAACCGGTCTTGTTTCGCAAACGGTTTTCTTCTTCCTGGGGTCTTACGATGGTTGGAACGTATCCAGACTAAGGTGCCACCAGTTCAAATTACGAATTATGGTTGTCACATTGAATTTACTGATACCAATTTTTTGATCAGTACAAAGGTTTTTTTCGAAACAATCAAATTAATCAGCGCTGAGTTCATACTCCTACAGCATATACTATAAGGTCTGCATTTTGGGAACCAACAAAATAATACAGTACTAATGAAAGAAAATGTTTCGCGGTACTGGGTATTTTCGTCTTATGAAAATGTACACACCCACTCATGATACATACACGTATGCTTATAATATTTTACGCATGGCAGAAAATAAAAAGGACATACGGTTGCACTCGTTCATGCTCGTCTTGAGGTTGTCCTCGGGCTCCGGCGCGGACAAGTTGAGCACCATGGGCGACGAGTTCTGGGCCGCGGGCACGTTGGCCATCAGGCTCGGCTCGACGACGACGCTGCCGCTGCTGCTGCTGCTGCTGGCGCTCGATTTGCCGTGGACGACGTGGCTGTGGTGGTGGTGGTGGTGGTGGTGGTTACCGCTGGGCGGCAACTCCGCGGGGACGACCTCGTCGCTCGCGCTGAGCCTCGGCATCGGCAGTTTCTTCAGTTCGCTGATCTTCTTCTGCTTCTCCGTCAACTGCGGGCACACGATCGTACGAGTTTTACAAATGTCAGTCCGTTGTTGTATCGATAGGGGGGGGGGGGGGGCGGGGGGGGGGGGGGGGGGGGGGGGGGGGGGGGGGGGCGGGGGGGGGGGGGGGGGGGTGGGGGGGGGGAGTCGCGTATCGATTCGCATTTTAAATATTTGATGGATGAAAATAGCCCTTTCGCTGGCGTCGCTCGGTCGTTGTGTAAATTGCTCGGCGTTACGTGCGCATATATTTCCGCTGCACGCGCGTGTACACTGCGACGATACAAAGTTGAAATCGATTACAGGAACGAATGATGCAGACGGACGACAGCGAAGCCCGCGATGATGAATAAGTTTCCCAGATAGCGTGTTTTTTTTTTTTCTCGATCGGCATCCAGAGTTCGTGTGTACAATACTCACAAATATACCTACCCACGTGTGTACATCGTCGCGGGGGCATTTTTCTCGCAAGGAAATTATGTTTAAACCGGAACCCCGATAGTTGTCGCGCGCGACCCGCACGGCGGCGCGGAATGAAAAATCGATTCGCGGAATCGGGCATTCGTGATTATACAGCGATCGCCCGTCGGCGAAAAAAATTTCATAGTCGGCGAACTTTTGAATATTATACGCAAACGCCGGCTGCTAATCAAATTTCGCTCGTTTATTTCTTCTTTTTCTTCAATTTTCGAGCGTACCGTCGCGTCGATTCGAATTTAAAAAACGGGACGGAAAACCCATCCGGCCGACCGCGAAAGCCCCGAAATCGACGGACACCTCAAAACAGCCAAGCTCACCTTTTTGTACCGCACGAGTTTTCTCCTGATGGCCGTCTGCTTCTTCATCTCGCGCTGCCTGACCGACGTCGCGATGCACTTGTTGCAGAGGCAGAACCGCTGGGGACAGACGTCCTTGTGGTCCTTGACCTTGGCCGGTATGCCGTGGTTCTTGCACCGGGCGCACTTGGGCACGCGTTTCTTCGACTTTTGCCGGCCGTCGCCTATCGACTCGCTGTCGTCGCTCGAGTCGAGCTCGTCGTAGTATACCGCCGGATTGTTGTTGCTGCCGCTGGTGCCGTTCGCGGTCGGGGCGGGGTAGCCGTCGTTGCTGCTGCTGTCGCTGGGCAGGGCGGGCCTGCCTCGCTGCGCCCACTGCGCCATCGCCGTCGTTGCACTTGGGAGGAAAATGTTGCCTCTTTTCTCCTTCTACCGCTTGTCTATCCTTTTTTTTTTTTTTTTTTTTTTTTTTTTTTTTTTTTTTTTTTTTTTTTTTTTTGTTTTTTTTTCTTTTTTTTTTTTTTTTTTTTTTTTTTTTTTTTTTTTTTTTTTTGTTCCGAGAGGGATCGGGGGCTATACCCTAGGCGCGTTTGGATTTTTCAAGTTCTGGGTCGCTCGGTGCGAGCACTGGGCTGGAGCGGACGGGTGCCATGCCGGCAGTGGTTCTTGGGCGGAAGGGGTCCTCTGGTAGTGACCACTGAAACAAAAATCGAGCGTGGTTGCGTGAATCGAACGCTTTTTTTTTTTTCTCTAGTGGGACGATTTTTCTCGAGTGACTCTAACTGAATGTTTACGACTGCTTTGGATACGCTTCAATTTCAAACCATCAAACTACACTTTTGGTTAAATTAGAATCGAAGGACCGCTTTTCCTGCATACCTCGTCTAGAATAGATTCGTTTCGGACTAGATTCTTGGTATTTTTTTTTTTTTTTTTTTGATCGATTTCTCAATGCCAGAATTGAACCCTCAAAATGATATAAAGCAATCAATTTCCTGGTTATGTGATACTCTTTTGCAAATTGGGCTATTACTTTTAATGATACGCATGGAAAGGCTGAAAACAATTCACTTGCAGCCCAATATGTATGGACAGAAACGAAATATTAAAAGAAAAATAGCGTTATTATCGTGTCCCTTTTTCGCGAGCGTGAATAAATAATGCACCGATAGGCATGCTATGAAAACCTAATCGCGATAAGACGATAACAATATAAATTACCTGGCGAGACCGTAACATATGTATGCATGTATGTTATATGTATGTACTGTAACAGTAGCGATAATACTTGTGCGATACGATGCAGCGCAGGACTGATAAGTGGGAAGTGGTGGATATTCACATTCATAATTTTAGTGCAATACAATTCCATTTCGGTGCATTACTACAAAAGAGAAATCGATCGTCGCACAGCAGTCGATAGTCTAATTCTGGAACAGAATCGCCCTTTTCTAACGCCCACACTCACCAACCCTTCTCTCGTCTCTTCCAGCACGTGTTTCGTCCTGTACTGTTGCATGTGTTTAAATATTTTGAGGGTTAATTAAATTATCTAATATTCGCGTTCCACTCGATCACTTGAATAGTTTTATTGAAATTGCAATCTCTGTTTCTTACAAAATAAAAAATTTTTCATCGACTATACTATTTGAACATCTGAAATAACAAGTTTTGTTTCTGCTACTGCTAATTTGGTAAAGTTTAGAATCCAAGCTTTGTATTCTTGAATAAAAATGTTTTTCTGTCTTTAAAATATTCAAATACGCATCGCAAGTGATATTAATAATAAAGCATCAGAGCATATAAATGTAAGATATGTTGTTATGTAAAAAAAAAAGTTCAGCCTATAATCGGACAGTTTCGTGTCATAAATATAACGTTGACGCGAATCAATAAGAGGAGAAACTTTGCAGGAAACTTTATCCATTTTCATTTATAACGTATTGCAATAAATTGGCAACTGTTCGAATAAAAAAAATCTAACGATCTACGAGTGCTTCGCGTATTATTTTCTGAAAAATTATCCTTGTGTCGTACATTTTCTATCCGCCATTCGATAAGTGCATATACATTTTTCAAGAAGAGAATACAAAGATAATTATTTATTGTAACAAATGTTTCCTCTACAAATTTCTTGGAATTTTTTCGAATTGGATTGTAACATTGCCTATAAGATTGAATAATTGCTAGAGTGCATCTTACCTATTTTCTCTAAAAATAGTATGTTTTCACGGATTTTTATGTACGTGCTGTAAATATTTACTTTGTTACGTATCTATAAATGTCATTAACTCCTCTCTTCATTATAATTTTTATGTCATCGCTATAGTATAGCTACTTAATTTTGGCTTTCAATCGTTATCAGTAGTCAACATGATCCACACCATCATTATTCATGATTTACAAGATCTTGAATAAATTTTGGATCATAAGTTATCAACAATTTGGTTGGATTTCTTATTGATGAGCAATTGCAATCGTGTGAAAAAATTTACCCTACATTATTAATAGGTGCATACAGTAATTATTCGTGATACTCCATTTGATGATGATAATATCATCTTTTATTGCAACCAAAGACGTTTCCTTCAAACAGCCCTCGCTTGTCCCTGACAAAAGTTTATCCTCCGTTAGAGATAAGATTGGAGAGATTGTTTGCATGTAATAAAGATCTTAGCGTTCAACGATGATGGATCAACGATTGGAAACAAAGTATCTTATCACGTTACTTTTAAATCGGTGCTCAAGCCCACTTGATTAAACGAGTCACGAGCAAATGAACTAATTTTTGCGTAATTTCTAGCGAGTTTTCCAAACAAAGCCAACCGTGAAAATCATAAATTTGCAAAATTATCGATGCGTATCGTCCAAGTAACAATACTATTGTTTAAAATACAATCGAATCAAGTCCTTCGAGTGAACGATAAGTTTGCAACAATACTTCCATATATTACCATTAAATACCGAGCGTCGCCCTTTCCGAAATTCCCGGAGAAGGTCCAGTCAAACGGAAGAGCGCTGCGCAACATTCGAGTCACGCGGTCAGATGTATTCCGGAGCGCCGATGATCCGTCACCGCCTCCTCCACGCGTGATATCGTAACACTAGTTATCAAGCGAGCCCGCAGTCACGGAACGACGATATTAACCAGCGATAACGAGGCCTGCACCGATCGTCCGCACTTTGGGTCTCCGATGCACGTCGACGGAACTTTGCGTGCGCGCCGATCGCGAATCTTGGAAATCAAGCTGCCGCGACGACGACGACGACGCCTCGGCTATTAGTCCCGAGCTAGAGCCGCGGCGCGCGTGCGGTCGGGTTTAATTTAGCGTTGCACGGACGACGGGGAAGATAGAGAGAAACCGGGCGCTCCCGGCGAACTTGACATTGTACAGAACGAGTGCTCGTCATTTTTCTCTCTCTCTCTCGAGGCCGACCGACCGGCTCCACTCGATTGCGCAATCGCCGATACTCTGATTGATAGTGCCATCCCCCCCCAGTCGTCCGGCGTTTATTATAAGGTACACCGTTGCGATCGTTCGATTTAATTGCAGCGGGGACTATAAACTTTTATCCTCTCGATTTCCAGCCTACATATTATAGCGACGCCTTACATACATTGTGCAAGTGGTATACGGGTATGGCAGGATATAATATTATATCCAGCTGGGGGGAAAGCCGGTTCGGGGAAAACGCCACGGGCGCGAGTGCCCGCGCAGTCGGGCGTGTACTGTGCACCGCCGGGGGTGGTGTATATTATGAATAAGATATATATATTATACGCAACGCCGAAACAGTTTAGCCTTGCCCGCGCGAGTATTATCTCTCTCTCTCTCTCTCTCTCTTTTCTCGCGACGATAAGATCGATCAGTGTTGAACCACTCGTGTCTCGCACTTCCGCGAATTTTTTCGCGACGCGCTCGTCGAGTTCGGTGAGAAGGGTGGAGAACGAAATAAAACGCATCCAGGCGATTGTTCCGTCACTGGGACACACGCGGGATCTGCGAAAACGACGACGGTTCGGAGATTGCAGCAGATACATCCGTCACCGAACGATCGGCGTCGAAGCGCACGTCGTCGACTACAATTAAATGTTTCGGAGTCTGGATTCCAGCCCCCCCCCCCCTCCCCTTCACACTGGTATACATTATATTACGATCAACGTAAGATCGCGAGTCTCCCTGGACCCGCTCGTGCGCGGCTATCGAGTTTCGCGCTCGTCAGCGGCGGCAACGATGGCGCGAAAAAACGATAGCGCATAATACCGAGGAGATCCCGGGGGACGCGAAAACCGAATCGTCGGCGGGAATCAAACGGATCGACCGCCCCGCGCCGGAGCGCGATCCTCGTCCGCTGTTGCGCGGCGATGAGCACACGTCGGTACCGCTCGATGCGTGAATAATATTACGCGTCTGCATATGTATATGTATATATATATATACCGTGTCACGCGTCTCCCCGAAGAAACTTGAAACTCGTATGCGAGCGTTGCACCGTCGACACGTTTACAACGCGCGCTCGCTGGGAGAGGAGTGCGAGCGGTATTATGAGAGATGCGAGAGATGAGCTTACCAAGTCGAGCGATCCTGATTACGCGAGGGCGGCCGATCGAGCAGCGATCGAGCAAAACGCTGGTCCGGCCGATGCTCTTCTCAGCCGCCGCCTCCTCCGGTTCCGCGCGGGGGCCGAAGACGGGGAACGAGACGCACCAGGCGACAGCAGTAACGTTGTAACAGCGATGCACTTGCACACCAGAATCAACATCAATCGCCCGCACTCGCGTTTGTACCGTCAGCGGACACCGATCATCAGTTGTACGTACCACAGAGACGTCCGGCACGCGCGTCGTCCGTCGGCGTTCTGCGCCGTCCAGCCACCCCCTCGATCGTCCCGCACCAAAATTCGAATTCGCGGCCCCTGCGCACTGCCCCGCACTCCGCGTATCGGCTCGCCCCGTGCCGATCTCTCGCTTCGGCCGGGTACGCGTCACCGCCAACGAAACGATGGCGGATGATTCCTCGCGCCGGTCGATATTTGTA
>JAPYYV010006473.1:0-14275 GCA_030522625.1 Copidosoma aretas | reverse complement strand
GCCTATAAGACGTGCCGCGCTACACAAATTAATTTATTTCCAATAGTAATAATTAATTCTCCATCGGAAAAAAAGTAGTTTTTGATAGGAAATTTGACGTAGAATACGATGGTATTGATAAAAACTCGCTATGAGGAAGGGGCAATAGTTAAAAATCAATTTAAACATTTTAATTGTTAATAACAATATTAAATTGTTAATAATTTTTCTTGAAAGTATTTTTTCTTAAAGCTTATTCTTTTACCTTTAAAATGAAAAAAATACAGTCTGTAGCTTAAATAGTACCGGAATTATTAATTTTTGAAAATTCCTTCTACAGCCCAAAATCACCGAAATCGCGGAATTTCAATCCTTTTTAGCGTCCAAAATAGTGTGAAAAAAATAAAAAAAAAAAAATACGGGTCTCTTTTTTTTTTAATATAGAACCCGTAAAAAAAGTTTCAGCAAAATCAAAAATGTGTCGATCAGAAAGGTGTTCGGTTTGTGAAAGAACGTCCCATATACAAGTAATGAAAAAATTTATCATAATTCATACATACAAATAATAATAAAACACATTTATAAAATGTTTCAGTGTACACATCTATGTTGCCGTTATAAAAATATTATTAAACTTAAAAATCATTAGAAATATATAATTATTTAGTATTTTAGCTAAATTTTAACTTCTTTCGTTTCGGTTTGTTTTCATCATTTATCGAAATTTGCAGTTCTATTGGCTTCTCAAAATCTTGTTCTCCAATGTCCCGTTATTTATTCTCTATGTCACAACTCTATGTCACAACTTACGCGGCTCCCCATCGATAATCTCTTCTAAGTCGCTCACATTTTTGAATGGCGATATTTGTCTGTTTGCACAGTTTTCCTGACATCCACCGCTTAAATTGGTGCATTTAACCCATGTTTTCGACAACCACATCTTTGGGTATAACAACCACTTGCGCAGAAGCAAGTTATGGATATTAGTACACTTTCGGGAATCAAATTGAAATTATCAGAGATTAATTTCGGCACGAGTGTACCGAATTGTTCGTGCCAGCCCGATTGCTTCGCTATCTTGTTCTCAGACCTGTCGTCCACATAACTTAACCAAGTTTGTAATTGGTAATAAGATCTGTAGGAGTGTTGTGCAGCAGCTTCTTCACTAGGGGAAAGTTTTTCCAATTTAAAAGTTGATTTTTTAGTTGCTTCC
Organism: Copidosoma aretas; assembly: GCA_030522625.1. Lineage (NCBI taxonomy): Eukaryota > Metazoa > Arthropoda > Insecta > Hymenoptera > Encyrtidae > Copidosoma > Copidosoma aretas. The sequence continues at coordinate 13,083 of JAPYYV010006473.1, read as the reverse complement.
AGGTAAATTTTAAATCGTAATTGATTTAATGACACATCCATTACTTTACTTTTATAAATACCAGCTATAAGTTGACACCCACTTTTTGCTATTGAAACGTGATCCGCATCTTTTTTTTTAAAAAACACTTGATAAGCTCGTTAAATTTTTTTTGTGTAATAATGACCTTACTATTAATCTTTTACCTTTTCCAGCAAAACCAGAAGTTGTGTCGAAGCCCGAAAAATAGTGAAGAAATGGTATTATATTAGTATACGATTCGTGTTTGAAACAATTAGACGTATAAAATAAATCTTTTTCGTTGCTTGTGCCTGGTTTGTGGAAAAAAATTGGTTGCCCATTATAATTTAGTTAGTGTAAAAGGACTAATAAATCAATATCTTGACCTACTACGATGACACTTTTATCACTATCTTTTTCCAGATATCGTTTTAATTAAATTGTTTTTGTTTGTCGCATTAGGTAAAAAATTTACGTGGATAGAGTACAATGTTGTTAATATTTAATTCCGAACTTGAATAATATTTACCTTTTTATATATGACACATCCAAGCCTCGTAAGTCTCCAGCCAGATGCTAACGTACAGCTTATGTACACATATATAGCGTTCCTCTCTCTATGCTGTTTTATCACGCTATCCCAATACTTTCCCGGTTTTATGTCACGTGCATAACCAATAATACATTCTAGATTAATGCTTATTTTAATAAAGTCAAAAGCTAGAAGTTTATAGTTGTTGCCGTACAAATGTACATAACGTTTCATCTTAATACTGAAATTTATAATCAGTGTGCTTGAATATCGATTTAAAGTAACAATAAAAGTTACAGAAACAGTTGAATGCTACAAATTAGTACTATCTTAAAATATATTATTTACTCGTTAATTTAAGACACAAGTTGATTTTCGTCATAAAACCTTTTGTTTCCAACAACAAAACAATTACGAGCTCTTCTATGAAACAGTACTACGAACCGTATAAGACACTATAGTACTCCAGCACACTTAACTTCTACGACGAAACGAGATCCGTGACTCTCTAAGCCTGTCATTTAGTAGAGTGTGTGTAAATGAAGTCTGTCAGTCAAACAACAGGATGCCCAAAATTTTCCCGCGTGATTCAATTTAAACTGAAATAAAACCAATTTTTTCATTACTTGTATATGCATGATTGCAATTTTTTAAAAATTAATTAATTAATTTTTTTTAATTTCAGAACGGTTTATGGCACCTGTAGTACTAAAACTCATTTAATTTACCTGATATCATACTAAAGTAACTTCTTCTATTGAAATTCAATCCCTTATTAAAATAATTAATTGAAGAAATTAAGAATAATTTTACAAATCGAAAAATCCGTCAACTAGAAAGTCGTTATTTCAGTTTTTCTAAATTTTGAGCAATTTAATGAAAAATAAACTGTCAACATGTATAGACCATTTGAAACTACAGATGTCAACGGTTACAATGAGCACCTACAGAACATAAAAATATTAAAAAAACATCAATAAAGTTTTTTATGCAAAGTAAGGGTGGTTTTTTCGAAAAATGTTCATATCTAAGAACTTATACGTTCAAAAAAAAGTAAAAATTAATGCTTCTTTAACGCAACAAAAGATATATTCTCACTAATTTTTATGAAAATCAAACGATTTTTACGCGAGAACAAAAAAATTGAAAAATCGAGTTTTTGTCATTTTCTTGGTGAATTTGAGGTTATGTCGAAAAATATTACGGACAAATGTTTTAGATTTTTTCTTATCTACAACTTTGGTATTAAACATTTTCCACTGGGAGGTCACGTTTCGCCGCAAATCGCAAAAAATGGTTTGTACCCCCTAAATAGCATTCCCATTACACTATTTCCAAAATTTTTGAGTTTAAATTATTTTTTTCTTTACGTTACAACTTCAAATACATTTTTCTGCTAGCCTCTGCTTGTTATTATTATTTTTTTTTTATGTTATAATCCGTATCTGCACTGGCCTATTTGTGCTAATTGATGAGCAGTGATTTTTTTACTTATGCTATAATTCTACACATCCTTTAATAATATTTTTTTATTTTTAAACATTTTTTGTGTAAAGATAGCTCATATAGGTGATTGCCAGACAGTTGACTACATTTAGAAAAAAAAATTTCCAAATTCCGGCAGAAAAATTTATTCTAAGCTGTACTGACTGTTTTATTGACGATAGTCAATATTGCCCCCCAAAAATGTAATTATCATTATATTTAACATTTTTTACTTTTAGTACACAACTTTTTGTATACTAAATAAATATCTCAAGGCAGGATTTCTAAAATACAAGAGATTATATCAATTTGAAAAAAGTGTATCTTCTATTAGTATTTAAATGACGAGATAACTTATACTTAGGACTATTTTGTATTTAAAAATAAAGTTTTTTCACATTCTATAAAATACGATTATTTTAAAACTTGAACTGAGACCTTTATAGTAAAATCATCATGAAAAACTGTTTATGAAAATAAAAAAATTGTTAAAGGAACCTTTATAAAGTATAGAACCTAATTCTTTTTTTTCGAACAGCAATAATGATGATGATGAAAAATAAATTTGTCACCATGATTGGAATCGATCAAAGAATTACACAAATATTAGTAATTGCATTGATTTTTTTTTTTATGTAGTTTTTCTTTGCTAAGGAAAAAAGAACATAACCAACATAAATGGTTAAAAGTTGTAATAGTTAACTGTTTTTTGTAAATCATAAGATCGTTTGAAAAATTTTGATAGGGAATTAACGTGTACCTTCCTCTACGAATCACGAAAGCTGAAAGAAACCAAATATTTTATCCTCTATAATATAAAATCTGTTTTGAGTTTTGATATGTCATTAATTATTAAAAATACCTAGATTTGGTATCAGGATGATGCAAAATGGGAATCAAATTTATTTTTATGCTTGAGAAAAATCAATCAATTTATCAATTGATAATTTAAAGCATATCATGAAACCAGAATAATTGACAAAATCTGTTTTTCAAAAATCAAAAAATCGTTATAACAACTTAAATAGGGTATGAAAGATAAATTTTTTTTCTGAGCTGCCAACATCTTAAAAAAAAAGACAATTTTAAGCCCTGGATCATTAAAATCTGTCGACGGAGTCCTTAGATATGACTGATTACAAACATACACATGCACACACACACGCGCGCACGCGCGCGTCCACACGAACACATACAGACATACATTTTGTGCAAATGACTTACTTTGATCGCCTATACCATAAATAATATTTTTTATGTTTTCACGGAAAATTTTTGTAATTAATATAAATCTTCCTTTATGAGAAAGCTAAAAGAGGTGAAATACAAAAGAAGAAACGGGGGAGTATGAGAGAAATGTCTCATCTCTAGGGTTTAGCAAAAATTACAGTACAGTCTACTGGTTTGTATTACTTTCACAATTTCAGAATACAATAATAAGAATATAGTAACTGCAATGCTGTTACTGAATGTTAGAAAAGCTTTTGATAATGGCATAATAGACTGGTAAATAAACTAGTTAAACTTCAAAGCCTTGACTATTTTATTAAAGTTATAGAACGCTATCTAAATAATAGAAAATTTTACGTGAATATAAACGGTGAATCAATTAGCGAAAGAAACGTCGTAGCGGGGTGTCACAGGGATCCATTCTGAACCCAGTGATATTTTTATGTGTGAACATTGAACATATAAACGTTGAATGAGCTCTACTTGCTCATCACTCAGCGTTCATCTCCTTCTACTAGAGCACAAAAATGTCAAGAATATATAGATGTTCTACTTTTATACTAAGTTACATGGCCAATTAAAATAAATATAACATAACCTAAACTTATAATATTCTACAAACGAACAAAAGAGAAAAAAATTTTATCATATAATATAGATGAAGTCTTAATACATCCACAAACAGTGTCGAATATCTGGGGGTAATCTTAGATTATAAGTTAACTTTCTACAAATATATAAAAAAAATACATCAAAAAAGCCAAGCAGTCACTCTTGTATAATTTATTCAGTTTATTGAGTCGGTTATTATTCAATGATAAATAATTATCGTATAAAATAATAGTCAGACAAGTAATACCGTACGCAGCTTCTACATGAGGCAACACTTGTTAAACTAATATCAAATCCATTGATATGATTAAAAATAAAATATTACGCAGGATATCAAACACAGGAGTTAGAACAAATAATTTTACAATAGTCAAACATATATGATGCACATATTATAAAAGTGTCCATGTTATATAACTAAAAAGTCTTTTAAACGTCAAATATTCTAACTAGAAGCCTCAAAGCAGCAAGGATTTCATAATTAATTCAGTCCTCCCTTTGAAATGAGGCATGAACTCCCTCATTACATTCTTGTAAAATAAGCATAATCATGGGGTGGCAGTAGTGTCGCATACAATGTAACTAGTGTAAATAAGTCACGTGGATTTTAAGTGAGTAAGTAAGTTAATAAAAGCTTTTATGGTTTTTGTACCAATTTTCCCATAAACCACACTAAAAATTGATTAAATCAGCATATCAACTCATTAAAACGGATTAAAATTTCAAAAATTGATAAAACTAGTGGTATTTATAGGCTTCCAAAATTGAAATAAACAATGTACATGGAAGTAAATTACACTATTACAATCTACCTTCTGTACTTTCTGAAATACAAAATCAAGAGTACTTTAAAAACAAAAGCAAACTGTGTTTATTTTAGCGGACCGTCTCACTTTAACTTCCATCACTGTATGTTCCATGACTTCCTGTCTTGATTGTGTTGTTAGGCGTTATATTTCAGTTGAACACTTGTGAGGTATTACCGTCTTATTATTAATAATAGCTTTCGTAAGAACATTTATGAGCTTGTATTATCATCAGTCATTCTAATAATTGTTAAATTAATTTAAAATTTTTATTCATGTTAGAATTATCTGTGTGCTCAAAAAAGTGAGTTGTGATTGTAAAATTATGATGCATAGTCGTTATCTGTGTGATAAAGATCTATCGATTATCTTTCAAAGAATCGTAAAATTAAATAATGATCAGAAAATATCTAAGTATAATCATGTATTTACTGAAGCTTAGGACTAAATAAGAGTAACTTGGAAGTTAGTAATGCTAAATAGTCAACATAGATGAATCAGTACTTAAAATTTAAGAGTAATAATTAATTCCCCAAAAGTTTTTAGCTATAATTTGGTCTGTCCATCTATTAAATACTTTGAACGACAAATTTCAAAAATTTGGAATTCAAAAATACTTTTAATGTTTCACTCAAAAAACAATGTCTTCTCATCTAGCTAGTATTGCAAAATGTATAAAAGATGTATCATTAATTTTAATGATTTATATTAAATGAATATAGACCTGACAAAGTTGAGCCTGTACTTCATTCAATGGTATGCCGACTCCAGCACCTGCAGGGCTAACATGCTTGAAAGAAGTAGCTGCAGGTAGACCTAAAGCACTTGCAAGTTCTTTGACCAATTGATATCCATTAAGGGCATCACACAGATTAATAAAACCAGGCGAACCATTGACTACGTTGATTGGCATTTTATCTAGTAAAGTATACAGCTGGGCTGGTTTTTGGTGTGGGTTCATCCCGTAACGGAGAGTCATTTGAGATATGCCAGAATTGTATTGGCGTCTAAAGTAGTCTGAGATTGCGTCATCATACTGAGCTGTATGCGTAAAAGCTTTGACTGCCAACACCTGCCTGAAAGTGATTACTACATTATATATCATCATCCAAATGAAAAAGATTAGAACAAATTCTAAGAGAAATACTACGAATGGTGGTGTTCACGAGGAGGGGCAGGGCACTATCGCTACCCTAACTTTAATAATTAATTATGATGTTCCGTTTGAATTATATTCAATTTGAACAAAAACATGACAGAGGGAAGATATTTAAAAATCAAATATCATAATCAATAAGAATACAGAATTGCTCATTTTGAGTGAACTACAAAAAACAAAACTGTTCAAAAAAGACAATCGTGCATCACTGGTCTGACCTTATAAAATAATGAGTCATGGTGTGGAACTTAAAAATATTATAAGTATGATTGACAGGGCAATCATGCTTGTGATACATTTCGTAATGATTGTTGTATCAAGTTTATAATTTATACTAATCATTTTTCGTTTAATTTTATAGAGTAAAGTTTTTTAAATGTTTGGTAGATTCCGTTTTACACCCTTTTCAGTACTCTTACGTATTCTCCTATACCTTGATTATTTTTTTTCCCATTTTTCTCCGACTCCACTTTTTCTGTACCGTTCTCCATTTGCCTAGAGTTATTCTGCCTGTGGGGCAAGGAAAAGTCCAGTAAACCCCGATAAGAAAATTTCTGGTAAATCTGGCCAGAACAGCCTGGTGCATTGCCTTAGTTTCGACTCAGCGCTTAGTTCACATTTCATAGGCTGAACACCATGACTGAACTCGTGCGCACATTCCACTTATATGTTCAAGCGTTAAAATTACCTTACCGATCATTAAAGTTTTACAACAGCAGTGGCTACCATCTAGATGGTAACCATGGCAAATGTTGCTTAACCTTGGTGATCGACTGATATGCCGCGGATGCCGTTCTGCAATTCAGCCAATGTGTCCGTCCATTTGATAAAGTACCTTAATGACATCTTAAAATTGCAAATAGTTCACGCTGAATTACAAGCAGAACTCTGGATGTATTAATAGAGAGACAGTACAGTCAGTAAGAAGCTCAATTTTATAGGATTATTCTCGCACTTAAAAAAATTAATATTGTTAATCTTTGAAAGTTAATATTTTTCCTCTTTTTAAAAGGGTCGCAAGGATTTCGACCTAATACTGAAAAAATACATGTTTTATAAAACAGATTTTAGCTAATATATCAGCAAATTTCTCTGAATTATTATTTTTTTATGTCTCATAGCAAAATAAATTTTCTGTGAATAATAATAAGACTTAAAATCTGATTGACCAGCTTTTAAAAAAGTTTTATCATCGATTGAAGTATCTAAAAATAAATCTTTTAAATAATTGCCATTTAAATACCCAGTAAGGAAAGTGCAGTACGGGTGCCTTGGCTACGATTAACTTTCGATTCAGAACATTATCATTATTAAGTCAAAATAATTTAAAACTTTTAACACATCAGATCATAAGGAAGGATCTAAAGTAGGTATACTAGGGAGATCCGGGGCAACTTGACTCATTTGAGCCAGGGTGACTCCAGATCCACCAACCTACTAGCTCTCTCCACTCCCGCCTCTGCTGGCAAATAAATATATATTGGCATCAAAATAAAAAAGCTAATAACCTTACAACAGTTGTTACTTACAACTCCTTATCATTAGCAGTAGCAACATCCCCCAACTCCATGTTACAGTAACTCTTTTATTTGCTTAACGTTTTGGAGAGCATACATAGATTTATTTGCACCATTATAATAAGTAATAATAGTTAATAATCTTGGCAGTTCGAAAAGTGGATGGTCCTAATCTCTTGAATCTTCTTTCGAATCTTCAATGACGAACATATTTGTGGCGTATTGGATTTTATCGGAGAATACTTTCAATATCCACGTAGACAACGTTTTTGGAAATTTAAGCTAGTCCCTGACAGCAAAACTCTCGCCATAAATTTTTACGCTTGTATTTATGTGATAATATGTGTGATGTGACTGGTGATTTGAAAAGAAACACTCATGCTTCAACATTATCTGCATTGAGTGAAAAAAACTATCGTTCTTTTAGTACGCAATTGTTACCAAGCTTCTCAAAAATCTGCATGGCCGCCACAAAATTATTTATTATTTTTTTAAGACCTAGCTATTAACTATGAAATGCATTTTATCTAGTTTCTCACACCCTGATGATTGTAGGAAGACTCGTTATTGCTCGAAAACTTTTACTTAAATGTTTTTAACCAAGATTGTTAGTTTCTATAAACATTATCCTAAGTTAAATGTTTTTAATAATACATGTCGGTGGTAAATTTTCTACTCAGTAAAAAAAAGCTTATACCTTCAAATTATTTTCTACTAATTTTTGTTTTTTGGTTGTTCCTTAGTCCCCTCTTCTTTTCTTCGTTTGTTATTTTCTTCTTTACTACACCAACTGAGTTTACTGACATTTACTATTGACTTTTATTCTAGAATATTTTTTTTATTTTTTTTCCGAAAAATTAATTTATCGTTATTTTGAAAGAAAAAGAGCGTTTGATGGCCTAAATAACTGTGCTATCCGATACGTAGAAAAGAAACAAACTCCAAAATACTTGTATAGTAGTCTTGATTATGTATATACTTATATGGATCAAAATCCCCCCTCGCGCTAGATCCGTAAAAATTCACGTAGTAACTCAATCCATTTTTACTTTCTGAAAGTTGTCGTTTGTGTTACGCCCCCCCCCCCTCCTAACGCACCCACAGCTGCCTCAGAAGACACCCCCAAGAAATTTGTTGCTTTTCAAGGTTTTTTAAAGTTTTAATTTTATTTTAATTTTTTAAAGCCCCCCGCCCACCCCCGCTAGACTTCCTGCAATTTATGTAATGAGTTGATCGATTTATACACGTTATAAGGATTATCATATTTTTACGCCCTCGCCAACCCCCTTCCCCCTCTACTCTAGCAGCCTCATTGTGCCCAACCCGCAAAACCCTCGCACAAATTCGTTAGTTTCCTCCATATCAGTAGAAGTAAACCTCAGATTCGACTGATGACACACACCACACACACACACACACACACACACACACACACACACACGTTCACAGTCGGAAATTTCATGTATTTATTAATAGTGTAGTTTGATTCTAAACTTTATACAGCGTATTTATAACATGTTTTCTCGATATGTCATTTTTCGTCCTAAACGAAGCTTCCTCTAGAAGAAAGCAAAAAATCGTAGCACCCTATCATCAAATATATAAGAAAATAATGTATTGCAACGGTAAACAATGGTTAATAAAGCTATTTCCGTGCTTTACAAGATATATTTATATATTACATAGAATCATAAGTTTTCCAATTGAATAATATCGAAACTGGATTTGTTAGATACAAAAAATTGTGCTATGGTACGTAACTATAGTATCAATAATTAATCGCTATAAGCATAGGATAACGAACATTTTTATCTCAAAATGATAGAAATCTGATATTAGTTTCCAAGATATGACTAATTTTGCACGAAAATCTGAGTATTCCTTTAATAAAATTAAAACGGAATATGGTTCATGCATGAAAAATTTCATTTGGTCCGTAAGGTCAATAAACAAAAAATATTAGACACTTTTTTTTTCTTTTTCACATAAAAAAAACAGAAGTAGATAGAGCAAGACAAAATTTAGGAGTGGGAGCCATATGGCGTCATAACTGTATAAAATCTTCATAAAATCTTACAGGTGTGACGTCACTGCGTATTTTTAGCGTGCTGTATTGCCGGCAGTTTTTGATTATAAAAAGAAAAAGAAAAATATATGTCCAATTCATTTTGATAATCTACCTGATGAAACTAATGGATTTAAAAAAAAAAATTCTGACATACTTTTAAGAACACTTAATTGCTAGCCGACGCAAATATTCCTTAATTGGGAAACAATACATGAAAATTCAATAAAGTTTTCTTTTAATTAATAAAAAATACACTGCATAAATACGTACAAAAACCTTAACATAGATACAGTCATTCCCGCGTACATACAAATTTTCGTTGAATCATACACAGACGAACAAAAATACATATATACGTAAATACATACGTAATATTGATAACTACGTATACAAAACTGCATGCATACATATATACATGCATACATATGTACGGGGACACATAGATACGTACATATAGACATGTATAAATACTTACAGACATACATGCATACATGCATACAGGCTTAAGGTATTACAGTTCAAAATTGGCAGTCTCAGACTACCGATTTTCGGTTTGACTTTGCCTGTAAATTTTATGTACACATAACGTGTATAAGTAGCAGTTCGCATTCGTGACTAGCACAATAAAATATATATTAGACTCTCAGCTTGTGTAATCGAGGTATATAAATAGTGTAATAGCCAAAAAAGATGGTAAAAATCAGTTATTTTACTGTTTATTGCTTTGAAAAAGAAATAGATTTATATAAATTACCCGCAGCAGTTGTATTACGACGATAAGTGTATACGACGGTTAAGAGCAGCTTACAAATAGATGTTTATTCCCTTCAGTAAAGTATTGCGTATAATTGTATTATACTGTGTGAATATAATCTGCTGTTAACAATTAGTAAATTCAACAACACATACACAATAGAATGTAATCATCTGTGATTAAATATCTGATTACTGTCAAAAAGGCAGTAGAAATTTTACAGTTTTAGACCTATATCATCTGAGTAACTGGAAATTTTTTAAGTTGGTTTCTAATTATTAGAATACCTATTTATTTCCAATGGCTCTGTAAGGTGATGAAGAAAATCCTGAAAATTTAATCTTAAAAAGACCATTTAAAATGTGCTTGTGTTGAGCCTATTAGGCTGTATCTTTAAAAAGCTTATACATCAGATGGCACGTTCGTGCTCAAGTGATTATAGCGTCATTGGCGTATAATTTATATTTCATTTAAAAAAAAACACCTATTCTGTTCTTTAATTTCTTATTATTGTGGCATATCAAAAGAGGACTTTACTGATATTACAAATTTAGTTCAGTGGAGGAGTGATCTAAAAGAACTGTGTTTTTTATTGAGCACAGAAATGGCAGTATTGCTTGACATTTTATATGTAATTAATTTCTTTTTCATGACTTTTTAATTTAAGTGCTTTGATTATTAAATTTTTCATGAACTAAGATTTAAAATTGGTATTATTTAAAAAGTATTTATAACGAATGTAGAGCATTACCAAAAGTTGTCGTGAAGGTATAGGGAGTTTGCGTGCAGGGAAGCGAAGCTCTACTTATATATATTTATAAAAATATAAATTTTCCCCCAAGACAACAATAATTTTAAGAAGAAAAGACTGATGAGTGACAACTTTCAGTTAAAGATTATTTTGAATTATAATAAATTTTGTAAAGATTTTACATCATAATTATTACTTTTACAAGGAAGTTTTTTCTTCAAGGATTAAGAGATGTCCCTGAGCAATTGACATTTTGTATTTCTTAATGGTTACAATTTTATTTGTATTCTTATCACAGTAATCACTATTCATTAACGACGTTTTCTATGCAATTTTTATTATCTAGGAATCTGATGTTGTCCTATACAATGCTGTTTGTGGATTCATTGACTTAGTGGTAATGTAACCGGAGTGAGACCTGAAAAATAAACGCACGGTCAGCATTTCGTTTTCTTAGAATCCTCGCTGCCAAGCTTAGTTCACAGTGGTGAAATAAAAGTTTGCACGGAGGCTAATGCATTTCTCTGTGTGGAGTTTTATTTAGTAGTGCACTACCACTCATCAAGAGTAGTTAGTTCAATCTAATGTAACTTGCAACCGCTCATCGAATGTGGTTTGATTTAAGTTGTATTTCGCGCCTCTTCCTCGAGATCACAGTGTAGTACCCTCACAACATGCCGATGGTGCCACTAGTTTAAAGGCTTTATTAACTAAAAACAAAAGGGGAGGGGCTTCCCTTGCTTCCCTGCGCTCCCGCGCATTGCTGCCCTGCTTCATTCCTTTTCATAGTGCCGGTGAAGGTACATACATCGACTAGCCCAATGGGAAAAAAAAAACGCCGTATCTCGTCATCTGAGTCTTCAGAAGATGAGAAATACATCAAGAAACGCATGCGTCGGATGAAGAAAAAGCTGAAAATAATTAAAAAGCGTCGTCGTCGCAGTAAGCGTTGTTCTTCATCCAGCAACTTCTCATCTAGTGAGGTTAGAAGATCTCGTTCTCGCTCTCGACCTGGGGGAAACAATTTTCGTTTGCTCTCCTCCTCGCCGTCTTCTTCAGGCGAGAGTTCAGGTGGTAGAAAGAGGTCGAGGTCATCATCTAGCAATAGTCGGTCTAGGATCGGCTTACATGAAACTCGCAGGAAAAGTAGGGTTAGATCCACTTCCCCTTATCACACGAGGAAGAAGAATCGGTCTAGGTCTGACTCTCATCAGCGCTTAAAAGTACGGTCATCGCGATTGCGCTTTCAGTAGGGCTCTTCTGAGAAAATCACTTCTAAAAATAATTTTTAAGGTGAGCCAGGCACACCTCAAAATAATGCGCAGAAGTCAGACGATAGCGAGCCTAAGCAAGCAAATGAAAGCAGGCTGGAGGGAGATGTTCTACAGGCTCTGGGTAAGCGAATATCAGAAGAAGAACTTGCAGCACCAGTCCACGAAGACCTGGAGATCTGCTGGAAATAGGTTTGCAAGCAGGGCCTCCCACAAGATGAGATCAAGGAGCAGCATAAGTAGTATGCTCGACCTGAAAATCGCCCGTTTTTCAGGGCCCCAAACTTAACCCCGAAGTCAAAGCTGCTTTGCAATAGCCAGTTCTAAGTCGTGATAAAAGGTTGATCGTAAAGCAGGATAAGGTAGCAGCATGCCTAGCAGCACTTAGCTCTTTAATGTCATCTATGGTAGATAAGAAAGTGATTGATAGAGTAAAGAACATCGAAACTATCAATGACTGCTGCCGAGTACTGCTAGATCTTCAGAGGGACGAGTCTCTAAAAAGAAGATCACTTGTTTTGGCGAACATAAAGGCATCTGTAAAAGAAATGCTGAACGCGACACCCATTGATGATTGGCTTTTTGGTGAACAACTAAAATCAAGCCTCAAGAGCGCCAAGGTATCTTGAAAAATCAAAAAATGATTTGAAGCTTGCCCCAAAATCGTCTTCAAATTCCTCGTCAAAAAACTTGAGAGGCTCGCTCCAACAGACTTCCAGGCCAAACTACCATCGAGCTCAGCCGTACGATCAACGTCGCCCAAGGTCTTGGAGCGGGCAGTCCAGACAGAGTCGCCAACAGACGCAGCATTACAACAAACATTACCCGTCTCAAACCAGTGTGCGCAAGAAACATTAATCAACAAGGTAAGCTGTTCTGCAGGGTATTTAAAAAATTT
>JAPYYV010006472.1:0-19792 GCA_030522625.1 Copidosoma aretas | reverse complement strand
GTGTAATTTTAAAAATTACACACACACATACGTCAAATTAAAAATAATATTAATGTTTATTTATTAATGTGACTGTAAGACCAATATAAATATTTGTCTCGTTTCAATACTTAATTCAAATAAGTCAAAACCCACGCACCTTAACTCAAATCACCAAATTAACTCGCCCGAATACAATGTCCATTAATAAATTATTTATCAACTTATTAAAAATAATTTTAAAGAAAAGCATAAACATGAATCTCTAGCTTCCTTAACTAAATAACCCAATATATTTCAACCTAATATCCGAAAGGAAAACAAATAATCACAGTCAATAATCTCAGCAAAGTCTATCAGTAACAAAAACTCTCCAATCTGTAACCTTTCTTTCTATTCTCTGCTGTATTTGGATTGATGTTCTGCAATAAAGGCGTGATGCGGCAGCTCTTGAATTTTATCACGGAAGTATTCTATAAAATCAGAGGCACATTTAGTGAACGTCACCAACGTTGCTCGCGCTTGGAATATCTACTGTTGGTAGGTAATGCTCTCTGATTGATTGATAAAGATTGGATTAAGGTGGTTTTTCACAACTTCTATTCCTGAACATTGATCACACTTCAAAAAGAAATACTCTACAGTAGAAATTATTCAAGCATTACTGCAAATCAGGACCTTAATACATCTCTTATATGAATCTAAGCTGGGATAAGAAGAGTTCTGTTGTGTAGATGGGAATCTGTCAAAATTTATTATGATATTTATATATTAATTTATTGGATACATACATATTAATTTATTTGTTTTTTGAAAAAAAGTTGGAAATGACTTGTGCCAGTAGTGTAGTACTTCAGTACACTAGGTCTACTCGGGACACCGTAAATTATGTATACCCATAAATGCATTAATGATACAAGGCTCAATTATACGTGTTGTACCCTGTGTAGTGCACTGTGTCGTACACTGACTGAGGTGTACTACCCTTTTAAAGAGTGTAATACCATCTCTGGTCACACGTGTTGTGTAGAGCGAGACGTGTGAATCATGATGCGAGTTAGGTGAAGCTACAGTAGGTCGAGGGACAGTGTGGCGGAAACCTCTGGCGACCCTGATTCGCTCCGCCATATTCAGGGTAGACACGCACACAAGATAACCATCCGATAAGGAATGTAGAATCACATATCTATATTCATGTATGGTATGTTCGTGAATTTTACAACTGTGTGCGTAATGTATATAGATATTTCAACTGTGTAGATAACCCTGAATATGGCGGCTCATCCGTCACACTGCTCCTTGACCCACTGTAGGTGAAGCCGTATTCGCTGTACGAGTCAATATGCGGGTTGGGAATGAGTCATCGTGTACTGAGGCTGTGGTAAAACATCTGAAGATGTGCACCATGCATAATGCGTTATAGCATGAAGTTTGATAGAAGTGAGAGAGTGAAAAGAGGTTTGCGAAAATAGACATTTTCTTGGACTTGCAGTTTACATCCTCCTACTCACAATTGTACGATGACGCATTGCACAGCTCTAGCTCGGCCAGCCACGTGCAGACATAGCGTCACTGTATATTACAGTTGCTTCGCTCGTGAGCCAACGCAGTATAGGTAACACCTTAGCCGTAACATCGTAGTATGGCATGTAAACAAACGGAGGTTGACTGCTATACTAGTGTTGCTCCTCACTCTGTCGCACTGCGTCTGCTCGAGCAGCATATCAGTATAGGAAATAATCTGGTATTGATTGGCCGCCATTTTAGATGCGCCATTTTGAATTTACCCTATCTGACACTTGATTCGTAATCGGCAACCGTAATAACTATAAAATATCTAAGAGTTCTTTAATAGCAAGATTTTATGAATATCATTCCAGTTAATCCGGCCAAAAAAAAACTCGAATGTTTATTAATTTTTTTCCCGGAAACGGCACCATTTACGAAAATTTTGTAGGATACATTTTGACTTATAATTTCATGTACATTACGACTGCATTTTTTAAATTGCAAAATTCATCAATTTTGAAAATTTGGCACAGAGATTGTATGAAAAGCCTGCACTTATGTGAAAATTTTCTCTTTACACATATTTTTTTGTCTTATAGAACAATATATAATGAGAAAACTGTTTTTTCAACATTCAGCACCCTCTAGCGCTTACACCTTTCTTACTCCCATCATGCGACGATATTTTTCGGAAAGTGCATATCCTAAGCTACCTCACAAATAAAAAAAAAAAAAAACCATTATACATTCTGAAAAATCGATTTTAAAAATTAAAATCTCAAAAATAGGGGGAACCCAACCTTAAAATTTTTGAAAATATTTTTATTTCACTCTACAAAAAAATTATAACAAATTGTTATTACTTTTTTTTCTATACACATCGATTCGTCTACAAAATAAAGAATATTTCCTTCTGATGAAAACCTCCAAATTTGTAACTGTCTTTGACGGCAGAGGTATTGGTCAAAAATCTAAAAAATTTACTGTAATATTTTCTCATGAAGTACTTTAAATCTCTAGAGTTTAAAGAAAGAAAATATTTTTTTGGCCTTATTTTACGTGGAATGCCATTTATATATAGCATGGGACATTCTTAGTGGACGTGAGACCCCCCTCGACCAAAATTTGTTGAGGCGTATCGAGGCGTACGAGGGCTAAAAATTAAGCTTTTGTCCTCTAGTTTCTAATACCGTGTTGCATAGACATCAAATACAAAATGGCGGACCTCAGTGGCTCGTACAAGCTAAGAGAGTACTTGAGAAAAATCATTTCTTTCATTATTTAGCTTCGTTAACATTTATAAGGACGTGGAAAAAGTTAAAGTACATATAACTATCATTCCAGACATGACCACGGCCCTAACTATGGTTAGAATTACGTTTGACTACACTTAACCTCAGGAACTTGGAGACGATGCACTGGAATTTAGATTCAATCAATAGTCGTTACCATATTCAGAAAGGAAAAGGCCACAATAAATTTCTTTTCTTGGTCGTCAAAAGGCTTAATATGGCAAAAAATCGCTAAACAATTACTTTTTTGAGGTTAGAAATGATGCGACGGGTTTTATGCTCAGGCTATGGTCTCCACGGTGCTTAGTAGTAAGCAACGCGCGAAGAAAATTTTTTTTTTGGGTTTTAAAATCATGCAAGGAGTCGTTTTTAAAAGTAAAACCGTTTCGTTCGTAACTTTTTTGAGGTTAGGAGTATGTAATTGCAACTGTTGTAAAAGTTAAAATTTCATGTCTGTGTGAGGAAAAACCGTTTCTTCATCACCAACGTAACTACAATTATCGATGTTACGTGTTTTACACTTATTGATTAGTGTTTTGAGGTTAAGTGTAGTCAAACGTAATTCTAACCATAGTTAGGCCGTGGTCATGTCTGAAAATGATGGTTATATGTGCTTTAACTTTTTCCACATCTTTATAAATGTTAGCGAAGCAAAATAATGAAAAAAAATTATTTTTCTCAAGAACTCTCTTAGCTTCTAGGAGTCACTGAGCTCCGCCATTTTGTATTTAATGTCTATGCCACACGGCATTAGAAACTAGAGGATAAAAGCTAAATTTTAAGCACTCGTACGCCTCGATACACCTCAACAAATTTTGGCCGAGGGGGTCTCACGTCCACTAAGAATGTCCCACACATATATCTTACGATATTTATATAGTTGTAATGACCTTCATTTTCTCTCCCCCCTTACCCCCCCTTAAATAAAGGGCATATTCCTTTGTTTTTTACGTGTTTTCGACGATCGTCACTTGTTACTTTGGCCCCCCCACGCCCTTCTCACCCCCTCTGCCCCCACTCAAATTCTTTCGTTTTCTCCGTGATTTCACGTGAAATTTTTTTTTTATGTGTAGCCTCTCTCAGCACCCCTCACCCTCTTCTTACCCCCTCTCAGGGACTTAGATTATTTTTTTTTTGTAAGACCCCGAAGATGTCCGAAGGCACCCGACGGACATTTTGCCGAAGACTGCCAAAAACAGGCGAATTATTCCAAATATAAACGAATCAGGGACTTAGTATTTTTAATTTTTTTGTAAGACCCCGAAGATGTCCGAAGGCACCCGAAGGACATTTTGCCAAAGACTGCCGAAAACAGGCAAATTATTCCAATTATAGACAAATCCCATCACAATAACGCTCTAGTATCCTCTAATATATCAAAAAACAACCTATTGTTTTCTTTTCTTATTTTCCCGGTTAGTATTGGATTTCTTGTTTAATACATTTTCATCAATTTCCACACTTGCTACTTCATGTATGTTGTCATTATATGTATTTTTTGTATTATATATTTCTACTTACATAACGTTGCGTTTACAAATTTTATAAGTTATTTTGAAAAATAGACAAATTTCCACAATTTTTCATTAATAGGGGATGGTTATTTAGTACATTTTTGACAATTTGACATAATCTAATTGGTTACATAAATAATCTATATTTGTAATAAAAAAAAATTTTATGATGATTTTTCCACTCTACCTTGCGGTAATAATCCAGGAGCGCTTTTTTTAGAGTGGTTCCCCATACCTCTTAGTAACATCAACACTATTATCATAAAAAATAATTTCATACATATATTCCGTATACATAAAAATACCTTTTCAGTTTGTTTTGCTATTAAGATAAGTAAGCCACATCCACTTATTTAAATTTATTCTGGAATTTTAAAAACCTTTTTCAAAAAGACCTTAGTGATGTAATTAATATTTTATTTGAATTATGTTAATTATTTACTATCCATCATATTGTAATTTTTCACCATGCTTTATTGTTATCTTCAAAAACTTTTTCCCAAACTATGTTTTTAACAATGTTACTCTCGCTTGAATTTAATTAAATAAAAATATTATTAGGATTCTTTCATCTAGACAATGCTACATGTAATTGACCATGAGAAAAAAAAGGTTTATTAAATAAAGACCGATTTCTTCAAAACTTTGACCTTGAGATTTATTTGTTGTAATTGAAATAGCTAACACAATAGGAAATTGTTTTCTGTATAAAATAAAAGGTAAAGAAGAGTTATTTCCAGAACATAATGTTATACGTGGTGTAGAAACTTTATTTCCAATTATTTCCCCGGTTATAATTTCTGCTTCAATATTAAATTGATATAATTTCGATATTTTTAAGTTTGTACCATTACGAAGTCCATCATTAATGCTTAAATTTCGAATTAACATTATTACTGCTCCGATTTTTAAATTTAGTTCAAATGGTCGAAGACCTTTCCAATATTATTCAAAACTTCTGTTGGAAAATCAATGTGAATGTCATCATCCGATTTGTCAACACCTTTGTAAGTAGCCTTATCTATACTGCAGTATGTTACAATATTTCCTTCTATATTATTTAAAACTTTATTGTTTAGAAAATAAGTATATTCATTATGAGTTGTTTGTATGGCACTATTTTTAACGTTAAGCAAGATATCGTTCCACATATTTTCGAACATAGGTTAGTAGTAATCCAATTTTCCGGAATATTGAAATTTTTCATTTGTCCATCTCCAACGGTTACTATTTTTAACTACAGGCAGAATTTGACGGAAATCTCCACCTAACACTATTAATTTATTTCCAAAAGGCTTATCATTGTAACACAAATCTTGTAAAGTTCTGTCAACTATTTCTAATGCTTTTTTTTGAAATCATTGAAGCTTCATCCCATATAATTAAATCTACATCTCTTAGTTTTTTTTATCCATTTCATACTTTAAAAAAGAACTTTCAATGTTATCTAACGCTAATGGTTATTTAAAAGTCCTATGACTTGTCATACCATTTGGTAGTAATATCAATGCAATTTCGGTCCATGCCATTAAAATAATCTTTCTTTTTTTAGAAATAAAATAATAAATTAAAGTCTTGTACAGAAAAGTTTTTTCTGATCCTCCTGGACCATCAATGAAAAATCTTTTATCAATACCATTACATACAGATTTGAAAATATTTTTTGTGTTTTGTTTAATTTCCTATATAGATCATGGAACATTTTTTTACTGAATTCAATTTCCTCATAATTGGTATTTATATCTAGAATAATATTCTCTGGAACAGGTAGATTTAAATTTTCACAACATTTACTTTTTAATTTAAACATTTCATTTAAATGTAAAAGCGCTTATTTTCTTTATTTATTTTAAAGTCTTCTGTAAACTTGCTTTTAAACATTTTCCATATTTCATGACCTTCAATATTTTCTGCAAGTGAAAACAATGCGAAAAATTTTCTAAATTGATATGGTAACATTACAACGCTAGCTTTTTCGAAAATATTCCAAATTTGTAAGTCGTGTTCAATTAAACCCATGCTAATTGCAGTTTCTTTGAAAGTTGTATATGTTTTACCTTGATATGTTTTTAAATCTTGAAAATATGTGCAACTATGTTTTTTATTCAATATCTACTTTAGGTAAAATCTTTCTTGGTCTTTCGTAGAAATAACATTCAATCTACCTATTGCAGTACATTTCCTGGAACGTTGTCGTTTTTCCTATTTTTTAATAGTTTTAATAAAATTATAATGTTCTGGAATGTTTACGTATTTTGAATTTTGAGCAAATTTATCTGTTTTATTCAATTCAAACCATTCTGTAAGTTGTGTTTTGTAATTATTCAAAGATTCAGAAATTTTTTTATTATCGAAAACTATATTTAGTTTATTTTCAAGATGTACTGGTAAATTTACACTACGCAATGACTTCTACCGCAAATGCGATATTCTTGTAATCTCCCCACCGCTTCCATTGTACTTGAATATCGTGCATCGATGTATTGTTTAATGTCATCATTAACCTCATTTTTGCAATTTACATCTTTTTGTATTTTACAAAATGCTCTATCATTTCCTTTATGAATATAGTCGTATGTGTATTTTATGCTTTGTATAGATGCACAGTATTCAACGTTTATGTGACATTTGTATTTCATTAATGAAAACTTATTGTACTGTACAACCATTAGGTTGTCAACAAAAAATTTTTCATTACTATTTTTAATTCTGTATATATTTTTGTCTGAAACATTGCTTCTTATTATATATTCTGGATAGCCATTTTTTTTTATAGATGTACATTCACGAAAATCTTTAGGAAAATTTTTTTGACAAATTTTATGATTTTTTTTTAAACATGGATTACATAAATTACGAGGACCATGCAACATATGTTTAGTTACTAATTTTTTTAATATTTCATCATTTGAAGGAATTTCGGCAGAAATATAATTATCAACATCATCAAGAGTAATTATTTTATTATCAGGATTCAATGTTACTAATACATGAGCATATGGCAGTCCTCTTTTTTGAAATTCAATAGTATAAACGTAAGATATTATTTCCTTAAATAAGTTTTTTTTTGTAATATCATCCAAAATACATTGTAATTCGGTATAAAACAATCTGACTGTTATATTTAGTATATCATTTGGTAAAGTTTTCTTTGGAAAATTTTTTAATACATTTTCAATTTCTTTCTATTTCGGATTACACGTGACAGTTAGGAACAAATCCGGTCTACCGCATTTTCTCATAATAGCCATTGCATCTTGATAATGCTGTTGCATAAATCGTGGTCCACCTGTATAAGTTGAAGGTAATATAAAAAGGTTTTCAATCTTTTCTCTTTGTTCAAAATTTTGTGTAATGTTAGATGCACTATTCAAGACATGATCTAATAAACCTTTATAACATTTAATACGTAAATATTTTTGATTATTCCTTAAGTAGTTCATACAATTATTTTCTACAATAATATAAGCATTTATAAAGTATTGTTGTGCTAATTTTCCTGCATTTAATAAAGGATCAAATTGAAAATTTGTTGGTCCATACGATAATCTGTAAATGTAATATTGCAAGCTTGAAATGGTTTGAATTTTTTCTTTTGGAATTTGAAAATAATTTGTACTCCAACCTAAATCACCAGATGGAAATAACAAAGGAGAAACCAAAGGAACATATTTAGATAATTTATTTAAATAAGTATGAGTTGGCATATTATCTGGAAGATTCTTAGGATAAACACTTAAATCAAAGTCATCAAAAACTTCAGATTAAGAAACAATAATTGCACCACATTCAGCTGTTAATGGTTTATTGTACCTATTATTTTGTTCACCATTTTCAAGCAAGAAAAACATTTTGTACTCTGGTAAATTTTGTGATTTTGTAATCTGATATAGATATTTGTAATTTTTCGATACGGGATTTTTCATCAAAATTTTGGTCAGAGTTTCTAAGTGTTCTTTAAGTAAATTTGGATCTAACTTACGTCTTGTTTCAATTGCATGGAGATCATCATATATGTACAGCTGGCTACTACAAGGCTTAATATTGGATACATTTTTTAAAGCATTAGATGTTGAATGACAAACTTGACCTTGTAATTTTAAATTATATACACCTTTTTTTTCATGTAATACATTAGCGTTGAATGATGCAAAAGAAAATATATTACTAGAGTACCTTATTAATTTACGGAAATTATCGTCATTTAACAACAATTTTTTCAATGATGCGTTGTATTTCCTGAATGGCGGTAAAATAATTTGTCCTTTTTTACAACAAAACTTTTTCCTCTCTTCTTTCCAAAAAACAGCAGAACAAAATGTACATTTAGAACTCATTTCTCCAAAATAATTCATTTCAGTAGTTTAAGTATCATAATTTGATGCTATATTTTTTCTTTTATTTAAAATCTGACTAGCATAACTATTTTCATTTTTACGTTTTAAACATTTTTTAACAAAATTTTTAGAATTATTTATTTTAATTGTAGTTTCTAAATTTTTTGTTATTACGTTATTTTAAAAGTTTTTTCGATTTTTATCTTGTATAGTTTTTGTTGTATCTTTAACTTTAATTTTTGTTTTAAATCTACAGCATTCAAGAACGTTGTAATAAGGAAAATTTTTGTTGTTGTAACATAACAATCAATTTTTTTCAGTCGAAGAATTTCCATAAGTTTTCATAGAATTTCCAGGAATAACCCTAATATTAATATTATGAATATCGACAAAACTCCTAATTTCAATTTCATTACCATAATTTTTGTTTTTACTTATAAAGTTATAACATTCAATAGTGTTATGAATAAAACTATAAAAATTATTTTTTACAATGATATCCATACAAATATTCCATTTCTTGATAACATTTATAATCTTATTTTGATGTTGTAATTTTGATTATCGTATAAATTAACAAAAAATATTTAAACAAACAATTTCCATCTTCTAAAATTTTTCGATTTTGATAAGTATGAATTTTCAAAAAATCTGTATTTTTCACTCTATTTATACATATTTTTTTTTTTTTTTTTCGAACTCTCAATTTCTACTATTGATTTATGATTATTTAAATTATTTTAAACTGATCGTTTATTATATTTATTTAATCCGTTGACATCTTTATCTATTTCGCAATTTTTGTAGTCTAAAATATCATAATGACCAGAATCTATTCTACCGTTTCATAGTAATATTAAGTTCTTTCCACTCATTGGAATACCAAAAAAATGATTATTATTTTGTAGATAACTTTAACATAAATCTCATAAATATTGACAAAACTTTTTAATTCTATTTCAGTACAATAATTACCGTTTTTACTAATGTAATTGTAATAATCTGAACTACTTTTAATTGATTCATAATAATGATTTCCAAAGATAAAATTATTAAATTCATTCCAATTATCTATAACATTCTGCACTATTTTCGAACGAATTTTCATGTGATGGTTTTTATTACCATACAAAATGTACAAGAAACATCTAAACAAACAGTTACCACCTCCTATTATATTAACCTTAGCGATGTTCACTGTAATTTAAAATTATTTCAAAAAACATTAACATAAGTTATAAAAGTATAATACATTCATAAAAAAAAAGTATTATTGCATGGAAAGTTATTGTATTTTCTACTAATAATTTATTACACCAAATACCAATTGAATTTAATGTCTTAAAAAATAAATCAAAATGTTAGTTATTCGTTAACAAAGTTAAATAATTTTATTCTTACGTAAATAACTGTTTTTTTTTTCCTCAAGACTCTTTCAGGTCTTCCGATTTGCTGTTCTCAAAGATAAACAATTTTAAGTAAACCTCAAAAATAGAAAAAATAGACATCATGACAACGTCTATGAAGGGTAAAGTTTGGGGGGTTGGCGCGTGTAGCGCGCAGGGGGGCGATGCCCCACTAGTATATATATATATATATATATATATATATATATTCATAAATATACTTATATTGTATTAAGTCCAATTTACTTTATCGGCCTTCGCTATCCAATTTTCAAATATGATGTTAATACGATGTCTGGTAATGGAGATACATTTCGTATCCTGCGAAAAATGACATCTATATAATTTTCTAATTTTCCGAAAATTCGGAAATTCGAAATTGTTCTTTTTAAAATAAATTTATCTGAATTAAATACATGACATTAAGGCTTAGATATACGTCGATGACAAAGCAACAAAGAGATACCTGAGGCCTTGGTGACGTAACTGGCTAATGCACTCTGTCTAGAGAATGGAGGGTTCCTGGTTCGACTCCAGGCCGAGGTATTTTTCCGTTGTTTTTTTCTAATATTCGCTCAAAATCTGTGAATTAATTTTAAAAAGAACAATTTCGAATTTTTGAAAAATTTAAAAATTATATAGATGTCATTTTTCGCAGGATACGAAATGTATCTGCATTACCAGACATCGTATTAACATCCTATTTGAAAATTGGATAGCGAAGGCCGATAAAGTAAATTGTACTTAATAAACTACCCTGCTATCGATAAAATCACTTGACATCCATACTTATATTGTATTTGTATTGTATTGTATTGTATTATTTATTCCACGTATACCCATTTCTGGGCTTTTAGGTATCTACTTTTTCTTTCCTAATCCAATCAATCTACCCCAACTTATCCCTTCTTTTTCTAAACTCCCCTGGTTCCCCGCCTCGAGTATGCGAGTCTTTCGTGCGGGCCCCTAGTGCAAAGTTCTTCTTAGACGACTCGGCCATCCATCCTACTAAGTACTATTTACAGGGCACAGCGATCGTCTCAAGCCAACTCTGGAAGGTGTCAAGATTAACGGAAGGATCTCCTCCATTAACTATCTACCTTACGGTATCAACTGTTAAAATCGATAGTGAGTTTACCGACGAGCTGGCCAGGTGTTGGCTTTCCCTGGGAGGAAGCCCCTGGAGGTCCAGACATCGTTCGGAAAAATCCACTGATCGTCTTAAAAATCGGATAAGTGGTTTTTCGGTATCCTAGGTACTCCTCCTATCGAAAAAGACCGAGAAAAAAATCTCGATATTTTTCGACGGGATTCGAACCCCGGTCCCTCGGAATTTCTCAGACTAGGCAGCTAGAACGCTAACCGCTAAGCCATCGAAGCTCTTATAAATATACTTATATTATATAGTTATTTGGACAAAAGTGAGTCTCAGCCCTGCCGCTTCGCGCTGCTGCCCCTCAGCTCCCCTTCAGATTCCCCTTGTCGCCTCCTTAAATCACGTAGTGAATCGTTAATATTTACGTGATTTTTAACGCTGACATATTTAGGTAAGCTCCAGCCACTCAAACTCAGCTCCCCTTTACCTCGCTCTCACCGCCCGTTCCAATACTCTATCCACGTTTTACTCAAATAACGTAGTTGTGCGTATATTTGAACATGATTCTTAACCCAAATATATTTGGGTCAGCTCTCCTTGCTCTTCATCATCTTTTCGATACAATACTCTTCACTTAATAACAGTTGCTTCACATTCTTTAATACAATCTTCCAACACTTTTATACTTAGTCACCGGTTCGTCTTTTGTCTTTGATAAAAAAACATTTTATTTTGATTTCTAACAAAAAAACTTGATTTTGCGATTTTATGTTTACCACCCCAAAGAGTCACTATATTATTAACAAACATATTGTCTTATTGCCGTAATAACCTTGATTAAATCATATATAATTTTTTAAGTCCATAATGACACTCTCTTGCGTTACATGGGGAAGTTGCTATTATATGCTTCATTTAGATTATGAGTGCAGGATCCAGCAAGTTTTCTTATGAACGAGTATTTGTAATAAGTAAATTACCATCTAATATATTTATAATATACATCTATTACTGTTTTATAATATTTTTATTAACGTTTCAAGACATTATTGTTAGTCTGCTGAACATACTTCTATAATTTTAGAAAACTCCAGAGCACAGGCAATTTGTCGAGAACTATAGTATACATAAAATTTAAAAAATCATTGTATTTGAAAGAAATCATTTAATTTATAGAACAAGAATATATTCTGTGTAAAATATTGTGACATTTTATATGCCGTTTTAACCTGCCCGGTCTTTTAAGATAAGACCGTAGTAAGATGAAAAAGTCAAACAAAACTTGGAATGAAAGGCAGAGATAGAATTGTAATAGCCGGCGATTTAGATGATAGGATAGAATAAGATAAAACAGAAAAGACACTAATGTTTGTAGTCAAAGAAAGTCAGAGGATGAAGATTCAAACAGTGAAAGGGGTATACAAGGGGAAATTAAGGGGGGTAGATACTATATGTAGAAGAGGAGCGATCAGTCCTAATTTTGTATTTGAGGTAAAGACAGAGGGCTATAGTGCTGTTGAAACGTTAAAAGTGGGAACTAGAAATGAGTCTGATAATATACCAATGATCTTTAAAATCGTCGGTAATATTATACTAGAAAAGTAGGAACGAACAGAAGCAGCAGATTATAAGAAAATTCATTCAAATAATATGGAATGTAAGTGAAAAATATGTGTTGAAAAAAAAGAAGAGTGAGAAAGACATGTTAGAATCAAATAATTAACTAAGGTAGATTAATTATTACAAAAAAATTGGACAGTTGATCTAATATAATTAGACAGGTAGCAGAAGAACTAAAATGATAAGATCATAAGAGGAAGATGATTGCAAAATTGATAAACAAAATTTTAGAAATATTGAGCAGGAAAAAAGATTACAGGTTATATCAATAAATAGTCAGCAAATAACAAAAAGTACAAAAATTGGATTAGAGACGGGAAAAAGGTTAAAAGAAACTATAAAAACCAAACAATAACTAAGCAAAGTAGTGAAGAGGAAAATTTACGTAAGTTTTGGAAAGCAATTGGAAAATCTAAACCCGGAAAAAAGAAGGATAGGAATAAGAAAAAAGGCATGAAAGAATAGTTTTAAAAATTTGTTAAGTGACAGAATTGAGACATGTTATACCGTAAATGAAAAAAAAGGTACAGGAATCAACAGCAAAGTCTGAAATGAATTTGACAAGGATATATGGATTATTAGAGTACAGAAAGTCCTAGGGAAAATAAAAACGGGAAAGCCGCAGGAGACAACGGAATGGTGGGGGAATGTTTCAAAAATCTGCCCATGATCATGATAATTAAATTAACAAACTGGCTTAAGAGGTTATATGCAGAAAATATTATTTTTAAAGGGATAGAAGTAACCAGAATCTATTCAATTTACACGGAAGGAGAGGAGTAGAAGCACGATAAGAACTATAGGGGAGTTGCAATATTTAATTTAGGATATGTTATAAGCAACTATAATTGCTCAAACAGCAGAAAATAGGCACAGGAGTGTAAAATATTCAAGGAGAGTCAGGCTGGCTTTAGAGCACAAAGAAGAAGAAGGGACTATATTTTTGTAACAAATAGTTTAGTTAAAAATAAACCAAACGAATTAAGCAATAAATGTTTTTTTTTTTTTAGATTTCCAAACAGCATTTGATACGATTAATAGAGAAATGTTTCGGGTAAAATAATAGAAAACATGAATACGTATGAAAATGAAAGAAATGTTAAATATAATCAATAAATGAACAACAAAATGAGTAACTACAGGCCAGGGGCAAATACATTTATTCAAAAAAGTCAAACAGGTAGGAAAAGGGTAAATATAAAGCAGGGTACACTGAATTTTATTTATAGAGGATATAGACAATAAGTGGATGTAGAAAAATACAGGAGGTGTTACAGTAAGCAAACAAAAAATTTATTGTCTCAAATTTTCTGATGAGGTTGACTTAGACCGTAGTATTCTGAAAACACAAAACAAAATTCTAAAGACTTAAATAAATATGGTAGGAAAAATAAGCTAGAATAAAAAATAAAAAAAAAAGGAAATCTAATTATTAGGAATGTAGAAGCGATAGTAACAAACTTGTTTTCATTTAAAGGCAAGGTTTTGGAAGTTCTAAACGAGTATATAGACCGAGGAGTGTGATTCTTAACAAAAAATAGTTTCTCGAGGCACTAAAAAAAAACTACAGGTATAATGCCAAGGACAGTCAACGCAGATGCAGGCTTAAGCAAAAGAACTATCGTAAGCAGTTTGAACCATAAATTTTTTTTTCATGGTTTACATGATAAAATTATATTGCACATACGGAGCGGAGACTTTCGTATGAAAAAGAAAAGAATAAATAGAAGAAATCGAAGACAGATCAACGAATATAATGATGGCTTTAAATGCACAGATACAAGAAAATATATAGAAAATTGATGCAAAAATAGTAGGTATAGGAATAGAAAAAAGGAAAAGTGCAAAAGATTTTTTTGCCCACTTTAAAAATGGACAACAGTAAGTGGCCACATGAATGCTTGATGAAAAAATTAAGAGGCACAATGAATAAAAATCCAATAAAATTTGGCAAATAAGTAAAGTAGGATACGAAAAAGTAGAGGATGGGGAAATAATAGGTCTTACAATGAGAGTAACCCAGGAAAATGAACTTAAGATAGCAGTTGATGAAATGACGAGACGACGAAATTTCTTGAAATTTTAAACATGTCTTTTTTAAACTATTTTTGATCTACTGTTGAAAATTTGGAAGGCTCAGAAGTGCTGAAACAAAAATATTGTGTTCCAAAGTTTAGAGTTTTAGTCTGTGTGTCATAGAAAAAGTCATTCCAAGAGCAACATAAATACTCATTACTCAGCCAAAAAAAGATGAATCTTTACAAAAAACTAACAGATTACGAAAAATATTATAACACATCAAATATTTAAAAATGAATATGCTCAGCGGTATGGTTGTTGAATAATCTTGATCGAATGATCGAAATTTTCACTGAATGCCGACAGCTAAGCAGAGCTAATATATCTATATAGAAGCAGAACAGGACATGTAGACGCACCCACGCAAAAAATTTACTGCCCATGTAAGGTCTACTGTGGATGCATGACTGTGGGTCAACTACTACCTTGAGAAGATCAAAGAGAATTTTACAAGGGGAAAACAGACTTTCATCAATCAGAAAATACAGAAAAACTTATTGGTAAATGACAGTTCTTACATCTGTAAATATTATTTAATAAAATAGAACACAAAACGTGGAGAGAAAAATATTGCAAAAAGAAAAACTTATAAGGAAATTTAAAAGAGCAATGGTGGAGGCTGAGATATGAAAATGTAGAAAGGACGATAGAAAAAAGGTTTTAAGAGATGGACTGTAGGCTCTGGAAAAAATAACATACATCATATATTGCTATGTAAAAGGGCAGGAATAAGAATAGAAAATAAAAAATAAGATCCGTTAGAAGTATAGGATTAAATGATAATGGAGATGTATGCATAAGTAAAATGGATATTTTTCGAATATGTACCTATGTTACTAAATAAAAGTGAGTAATTATAAAATGCGTTGAATCCATTACGTATTATATTATATTGTAAACACAATTAGTAATTCAAGCTAATATGAATTTTGAGAAGTTATGACACAAGAAAGGTGAAAGTAGAAGGATGTAATAATCTGTGTATGAAATAAACAAAATAATATTTTTCCTTTGCTACTATTAAGTAAGAATTTAAAAATTTTATCTTCTTTTAAACTTATATTCATAATTTAATTTAAAATTTTGAAAAATGATCAAACAAGCGCTCAATTGTTTCTGTAATGATATTGATACTGTAAATATTATACACATCACATATACAAGTTTGTATCAATCTTAAGCTTGAATACAGATCAGAGTAATTCATCACTATTGAATTAGTAACAATTATTTAATCAATATGTAAACTTATTCCATGTCTTGACAAAATTTTTTTAATTTTCAAGCGATTAATTATGTCATCATTTCGGTTGTATATGTTTGTACGCATATATGTATTGAAGAATAAGTTTTTGTACTACATATTTAGACATAAGAATAAAAGTATTAAAATATGGGGGTCGGCACGTTTAGCGTGCAGGGGGCAAAGCCCCATTAGTGTATACATATATACATATATGTACATATAAGTGAAGCTGCATTTACTGCACGCTACCAACTCCCACGTTCTGATGATGACTTCCAGTAAAGCACTTGAGTTTTCAGAAAAGTTTTGTAATAATAATCTATGTTTTAATCTTAATCCATCACAGATTTAATAAATAGAGTACTATAATTTAAAAGTTTAATTAAAAAATTGTAAAATGTTAAGAGATAATGCAAGTTCTCAGCCTAATAAAAACAATTTTGAAGGGAGCTCTCTGCCACTGCGCGAAATTTGTAATATTGGTAGAGTCCTTCTTAGACATGCTAGGTTGATAAGGTATTGAAGTAATTTAATAACTTTAATAATTTAGTAAATTTTTGGATCCTAATATTGAGCAGAAAAAATTCTAGAAGTAAACTTGTAAAATATATCGTGCTGCGTGAAGCAACGAGTCAACAACAACCGACGTTCTTCATGTATTCAGCATAGGGAGACGGACTGCATGTCTACCTTTACTCTAGTATCTTTTAAAAAAGACCAATAACAAGCATTTTATTTAATACCATTGAAAGAGCATCATCAGAAATTTTAGTCATTAGTTTCTTACTAACCTGGCCCATCATACTATAAAGATAATCAAGCCCGACGGTGAAAACTTCATAAGCTTCCATAAGGCCTGTGTTACAAATTCAAATTTTGATAAGCTTTTTCTCTTAATTTTGCCGGATGACCTACATTGAAATTTTCAGGGCAGTTTATATTCATTTGCTCAATAATATCTGTGAGTTTCAATGCTGTGGACAATTTTTTATTTGGGTAAAGTAGCTCCTCAAATGATATAAGTCGGAGTCACTGAGAAAGATGATCAGAAATATTAAACATGTAGTGTGTGAGGTGTACTCGTTTGTACAAGAATAAGTTTCTAAAGTAAACATTTGCAAATCACTGATATCTGAGGGCATGAAATCGAGAACAGTAGATAACAGAGCAATTTTAACGAATCAGAAATATAATCAAAATATATTGCAATGCATCAATTAATATTTTATGTCTTTCGAGGAATACGTTTTTTTTTTCATAAAATCCTACACATAGGACTACTGATCTATAACATATTCAAATGCAGAGATCAAGTCGGGACGCTTTGACGGTCGAACGTAAAGTCACACAGCTGCTCGTTTAAGCGAGTCTTTCACATTCGTGAAAACGCGAGAAAAAATAAAAAGCAAAATAACAAGGTGTATCAGAGGTTAGATCGAGTCAGAAATACTATGGCGGACAACGAGCGAGAGAAGGATAGCCAACTGAACACATAGGAGAAAAGTAAATAAAGCAGTAAGAAGATCATTAGAAATGAAAAAAGAGGTAGGCCGAGAGGAGTAAAAAGTAAAGCAGCAACAAAGCTACGTAAGCCCGAGGAAAAAAGACTTGAAAAATGCCTCAAAGCAGGCGCAT
The DNA here is from genome assembly GCA_030522625.1 of Copidosoma aretas. Taxonomy (NCBI): domain Eukaryota; kingdom Metazoa; phylum Arthropoda; class Insecta; order Hymenoptera; family Encyrtidae; genus Copidosoma; species Copidosoma aretas. The sequence goes on along the minus strand of JAPYYV010006472.1, from coordinate 2,079 downwards.
CGGCCAGGAGTTAGTAGTTCCCGCCAATATCAGAGACCGCAGAGGTATTACTTAAATCGGATGATGAGCATACAGACCAGGAAAAATCAGAAAAAGAACACTGGGAGAAAAAAAGAGAGATAAAAGCAGGGTCTAAGGAAGTCGAGACAAACAGCGTCAAGAGTAAAAACGAGCAGACAAGCGACGAGAGGTACAAAAAAAGGGCCATGGAATGAGAACTATCAGTACTAGAGGGGCAGAAGTATATGAGCTTGGAAAAAGCAACGGGCATGATTTGTTGCGACAGCGAAAAACAGTCAAACAAGAACGGTAGTAGAACAAGAACAATACCGATGACAGAGATGTCGGGGATAAGGAAGAATGACTCGGATTCAAAGGTATAACAGACAGCTGCGACAGAGAAGAAAGCGCTGGTAATTACGAAAATGAAAGCTGGTGCAGACATTGAAAACCAGATGGCTATGACCCAGGGAAGACATAGGATAGACGCAGACGTTGACATCAACAACGGCGACGATAATAGCAGCGTAAACGATGGAAGACGCGACAGCAACTGCCCTGCAGCAACGACGACAATAATTATATATGGGTAAGAGGTAATAGCGTAGTTGACTTTGATTAGTAAAGGGTAATGCAAGAAAAAATTGAACTATTAAAATAAAAATTTGGAACGGGAAAAAAGAAAAAAAAAAAGCAAGCTGGAAATGAAAAGGAGCTACACAGCAAATGTAATAAAAAAAAGCGAGAAAATAAAGAGCTACTATGGAAGCTTGGAAGAGTGGATAGGCGAATAGAAATCGTAAACACTCACAGGGGGGAACTAATTAAGAGTAGCAAACAATATTAATATTGTACAGGAGATGGATAGGCAGGAAACAAACTCAGAAAAGAATGGACTAGCGAGTGCACACAGCGTGAATAGCAAGGACACTGGAAAAGTAAATATTGTAACGACAAACAAAATTTGATAAATACGTACGAGCAAAGCCAAATCGTTTGATGGGCTAGGGAACGATAGATTTCATGTAAACGGTACAGGTGATGTAAATACAACGCGAATATCGGAAAGTATGAGTGAAAGAGAGTTAAGATACGAGGAAAAAAACAGAGAGAGAAGGAAAATAAAACATTTTTGCAAGAGGGATACGAACGGTCGGAAGAGGTACAATAAAATAATTTGTAGGATAGATTAGGTGTAGAATCGCAGATAATTAGAACAAGAGCAGTTGAAGAAGGTCTATTAGACGGAATAGAATCATTAACAAACAAAGTAGAAATAATGCGAGACAAGAGCAATTTTAAAGGGTTCAATTTGTAGCTAGACGATGACTTCGCATGAATAAAAAAAGTTTAGTAATGGGAGGAAGGCAAAAGAAAAAAATTAAGGATTACAGTTTAGCAAGGGATATCTTAAACTCCAGATCTGAGATCAATGGTGGGCGTGGGATGAGTTACAGGGGAAGTTAATACATCATAGTGATGCCCGATATTTATCGATATTTGGCATATCGGCATTTCAACTACCGATAATCGACGTTTTTTATTGATATTTTAGGTGGTATTATATCGCCATATCGATATAAAAAAAGGAGATATCGAAATCCGATAAAGGATACTTACATTTTTTTGTGGTCGGTCGGTCGGTCCAATTCAACAAAAGAAACGTACACAATGTCTCCGGTTAAGGTGGCTCATCACCCCTATATAACACATATTTTGAATATTTAATTATGACTGTTAATTAAAAGTTATAAGAAGTGTAATTTAACCTGACAATAATATAGCTAGTGCCAAATATGCGATTTTTTCATAAAATTTGGTTGTTAAGTTTTGTAGATACCGAAGCTTGAAAAAAAGTTCAATGAATTACTTTAATCTTTTTCAATTTACATCTGATTTTTAATTTGTTGGGCTCATTCTCTTCCTTGAACAAATCTATTGGGAGTCATCACGGAGAGAACTACAAAAACTTGGATAGGATTCCCAGAAAATTCAGTTGTTTATGTAGAAGTACGAAAAATAAGTAAACAATTGAATTTTCTGGGAAATCCGTCCAAGTTTTCTCAACTTTTCACGTGA
>JAPYYV010006471.1:0-16169 GCA_030522625.1 Copidosoma aretas | reverse complement strand
TTCACAGAGAGTTTCTTAAGTTTTGGGAAAGATTTAAAATAAATTTGATAGAACATAAATCTTTCTCACTACGAATGAAAAAAGCAGCAGCTGCTTTTTTATCTCAGCATATTTTAAATTAATTTCAAGATTACTTACTATACAATATATTTTTTGAATGTTGACCTTAGTTGAGAACATTTAATTGTTTTCGTATAATTTCAAAATTTTTAATATTACAATGTGATTAATCTAAAAAAAAATGAAAAAACAAAAACAAAAAGAAATAAAAAACTAAAAAATATTTAAAAAAATACAAAAAAAAAAAAGAAAAAAAGACAGAGGTAAGTTGTAAGTTACCTCCACGTGGGTACACCCTGGTAACAAGTAAGATCGGCTAAAAACTTACATACTAGCAGGCTTAGTCTTTTAATCATTAAATATCTTATAATAAATAGGTAAAATATACTGTTTATCTCATAGTTTGATTTATTATTTATTAAAAATGTATCACACGCTTATTTTTAAATCGTGGTGATTAGTAAGTATCTAATGTATCACAAATTTTTTTTGAAAAAATCGAAAAATTAGATTATCTTGAAAACAAGAGCAGCTAGGATTTTAACTCCAATTGATTTTGATTCTATTATCAAGTGCAAATACATCCCCACTTTCAGTTTTTGTCGTCATTTTTTTGCGATTTAAAGTTGCTTCCTGCCCACCGTGAAAGGGCATTGCACATATCACTGAGCAGCAATAATTCGGATAGTACTCTTGAGGCCAATGCAGTTAATATCAATATGCTAGAGAATAATTCTGAACCAAAAGTCACACTTAATGATAAAAATCTTAACTTAGAGATGCAGTTTATTAAAGAGTCAAATAATATTTGTACTAATACGTCTGATTTGCCAATAATTTTTGCTGATGCGATAAATGATATACCAAGTAATCAAAAAAAAGATACAGCAGTAGTAGTCCAACAGTTATCTATCAAGACTCCAGGTGGGATTACAAACTATATTTCTACAACTACAATTATTGTATTAATTTATTTTTGAATTCTAATTTTTGTACGTTTCTCTTTGTGATTTTTTTTCAGATCTTTCACCAGAGATCCTTTGCCAGAATAATCCTTTTTCAAACCTTATATCTGTAATAAGCAATACTTCTTATTTCTCATCAAATACTAATTTAGTATTAACAGGTTTCCAAATAAATGATATACATATAAATTCTGAAACTGTGATTGAACTAAAGCCTGCACCACAGATGCCGGATGATCTTTCTGGATAAATAAATACCACAGTTGGTCGAGGTAAATTAAAAATTTTCATGCAGTTATAAAAATTTTAAAAGTTTACTAATATTACTTCACAACTTATATTACTACTGTTATTTGAGGTAGCTCTGAGGAACTACACAAGATTCGGAAACACAAACTACACTTTCCTAAACTTATAAGTCATAATAAAAAAAAAGAAATAAACAAAATTAATTTCGCTATTTATTCCAAAGAGTGGAAGAAAGAAGAGGTTAAACTAAATAAAAAAAAAACGACTTGCAATGGCAAAAGGAGCTTCAAAAATATAAAAGAGGAATTAGAAAAAAATTAACATTAGAAGAAGATATAGCCAACACAAAAAAAAGAAATTCCAAGAAGGCAACTCTCACAAAAAAAGGAACAACAACTTAAAAAACAGAAGAAAGATGTGCAGATTGCGTCATTTATAGCAGAAAAGGCAAAATTATTAGATTCGCCACAGCCTTTGAGTGTTGAAAGGGAAGCTTTAAATGACATCAGTATTAAGTAATTTACTTATAGAGATATTTAACTAAATTAAGATAATTTTTTATGTTTCAGAAACTCTGTTACGACAGTCAATTTTCTGCCCAATCAAAATAAAAGTCACCCGATAGTGTTATAGGTTACTTCGTAGGAATTATGAAGGAGATTAATTCATACAAAATTTACTTGTTAATTTCAAAATGCTGCGTTACTCTAGTTAATTTTCCGTTTAATAGTATAAAAAATGTACCTGACAGTTTTAAGAAGCCATTCAAATAAAATTGTTATACTTTACTTATTTCTTTTTATTTCAAAAGTTAGTACAATGGTGCATTAATTGATTCCTTAATTTTGCACTTACATTTCGTTATATATCTACAGAAAACAGTATTAAATCAAAAATTGTATAGACTTATTGCGTGGTCAAAAACTGGATAAATAGTGGTCATTTGCTGGTATTAGCCGGTCAAAATCTGGGTCTCCAAATATTTTACGACGGATATCTTCTTTTAATAAATTAAGTAAAAAAGAACTTCAATATTGGTACTCTTATAGAAAGTTGTTAATATTGAGAGAACTTTTGACCAAAAATGCAACTGATATTGTCCAAAATAATTTAGTTATAACCCTTCCAAACTCGCTTTTCGACAAACTGGTCAAATACTGAACAGTTTACCCTAATCCAGTTGTGCTAGCTCTAAGGGGATTTAGTTTAATTTATCATGTAAAATATGATTATCTATTTAAAGAGTACGATAGGTCATTAAAATATAAAATGTTTGTTATGGAAATTTTTTTTATGTATTTATACATAAACAAGCGCCGTAGTTATTAGGTTATACAATAATTGTGGATAATTTATTTATCTATTTAGCAAGAAGCGCGCTCTGTTATTGGGTTATTGATTATTTGTTATGGAGAACTTATTCTATTATCCATCAATAAGCGCGCTGGCTTATTATGTTATTAATAATTTATGATCTATGATTTATTTATTTATTAATCGATTTACAACGCTAGATCATTATGTTATTTGTAATTTGTTATGAAATATTTATGTAACCCTGTAAGATTGTGTGGTCTTTGTAGACCGACTTTTATAAGAAACCTTATCATTTTTTCATCATACGTTTCTCATCTATGTATTGCTACTCCAAAGACTGGCTGTAGCCAAACTCACAGCAACAAGTTACCAGTCTACTTTTAGGTACAATGTTGCTGACCCAAAAAAGCAGGTGGTTAGGAGAGCGTAAAAATAGCACATGTCTTACGTCTCCCTGCTAGAACTAGTAGTGCATTACCTCTGATACCCTCATTCGCTGGCTAAAGTGCAACTGACGCACTAGCCAATGAGGCGGCTAAAATATTAAAAAGTATTAAGTCAACGAAGTTGATAAAACAGCATCTTTATAAGAGCCAAAGTAGAACACTGGATTAGGAGCTTACTCAAAGTCATTTGTAGGGGAAGACCTAAAAAATAAATTAAAGCAAAACCATTTGATAGAGCTCTAACGAATGTTGATTTGTTAAAGTGTGCAAAAATTAGAAAATCCTCACTTTTCGCAGGGTATTCATGCAAAACAACTTACCTGCTAATGGATCACGTTATGGTAAAACCACAATATTTAATTTTGATGATAAAGATGGTCTAGAAACTCATTAGGTGGCATATAAAAAATGTAGTAATAATGTCACTTACATTGACAGTTTAAGAAATTTACAGCCACCCATTACATTAATGCTATACTTCGGAATTGCCAAGGTTAAGTATAACCATGAAAGGTATTAAGATTTTAATTCTTACAATTACCGTCATGTATGCTTCAAATTACTCTTCCAAAAAAGTATTTAACGAAGTGTCATGATATGGAATCAATAATTTGCTCTTTAACAGTCATAGAAGAAATACTGATACTAAGTCTGTCTGGTTATATTGACAACAGTAAGATACGAAATTCAATGTATTAAGTTATTTTTAGTCGACGTCCAACAGCTCAACGATATACTTATCGGTATGAAACCAAAAAAGAATACGCTTCGCTACGTCATAACGTGTAGACAAACCATTGATTTTACACCAAAAGATTTCGTTGGACGACTGTTAGGTTTTACTGAACGAGTTCTTGAGGAAAGCACTTATCACAACTCAGATTTACCTGTAACCATTCTTAAAGTAAACGAATTTAGAGTTGAGTGCAACATCACTACGGGAGCCTCTGTAAACAAAGAAAAAGTTCATACGATTCACGAATTTTTTCCAGTCGCACCACCAGACTAGACAATCATTGAAGTGCCATCGCAAATTATGTATTTATCAATTATTGGACACACCATTGACTATATACAGCTACGTATTGTCCATTAGGACAGTAATTTAGTCAAATTTCGCGAAGAAGTCTTAACAGTAAGGTTTCACATTAAGCCCTTACCGTAATGGTAATCGTGTACAATAATAAAATATTTGTAAGCAGTTCAACGTAGGCTCTAGGAGTTAGTCAACGACAAACAGTCAAATCGTCAACACGTCAGCAGCAAATTCAGCTAACACGTCAAAACATTCAATTTGTAAAAAGTCTCGGACTAAAAATAAAAAGCCTTGGTGGAAACTAACTTGCATATTCTTATCTTGTTGCATTAAGCATGGAAGTGAATCTTAGCATTCAGGCTCCTGTCACCTTTGACAAATCCATCGCGCATTACTAGACTTATGCTCGTCAGACATTCGCATGTACAACTTATGGTAATAGTGATGAGATCCATATATCGATTCAGCATCAAGACCTATGTCTGCTAGCATCTCGCAGTTTCTTACACATTTATTGTAAATTAGTTAAAGCAGATGTCAATGCAGTAACGACGAATACTCTGTTAATGAAAAACGCCATCTGCCCGTTATTTGCAGAAATTAGGTATGAAATAAACGCTGTAGAGATATATAAGTGTAAAAATATAGGCCTGATGATCCTCATGAAAAATTGGTTAACGCTCAGTCCCGATCAAGACGTATTGAGTTAGAATGCAAGTTGTAAAAGTAATCACGCTCTAATTCTAACTGAGAATGGCTACTTCAACGTCATAATTCTTTTCAGCATGACTTTAGGTTTTGGTGAAGACTATCGTAAGATTGTTGTTAATATGAAACATGAATTTATAATTACGAGATCAAGAAATGACTTAAATGTAGTTGTTCAACAAAGAATTCGCGACGCAGTCGATGATCAAGCATCAACTCCGGAAGATTTTGAGATAGTAACATTGAAGCTTAAATGGCTTATGCCCTATGTAGTGATATCGGATTCTCACAAAATTCGTTTGCTTAATTATTTACGAAAAGATAAGTTCATATCTATGAGTTTCTAAACTTGGGAGCTGCACGAATACCCATTAGAATAACCCAATACTCAGTTAGAAAAGCCAAGCTATGTTATTTTGGCCTTCTAAACTAATTGCAAAAATTATAATGATGCTAATGCTAACCAATCTGATTACTGCATAATAAGGAACGTCAAATTCTACCTGAATTCACAGTATTATCCTTATGGGGATTATAATCTCGATATAATAAAATATATGCATGATGTATGCATTGGTATATGATATGTATGCCTATTTTCAGAATTCACATTACGGTAAAGATCGCACACTCTTGTTGAACAGATATTAGATTCTGGGCATAGCACCTTTGATTGTCGTTGACTGCTTTAAGCAAAATAAGTCGTTAAAAAATGACCTAGGAAATGTGCGTCTAGAATTTGAATCTCATGAGAATATTCCCACCAACACATCAGCCTATTGCTTGATTCTACATAATCGTATTGTTCGCTACAGTCCAATGAGTGGTGACGTCAAAAAACTCATGTAGAGTAGAGGAAAAGCTATAAAGGCTGATGTTTATCGCTGCTAACATCATTCGCTTTCTAGCCGTCATGGAGAAAGGTCAGCAGAGCAGAGAAGAAGATAATCAAGTAGAGTGGGAAGAATTTGAGAAAAGACACGCTGAGGAGTGGCAAAAAAAAATTCCAAAGAAAAAGATAGTCAAAATTGTTAAATTTTTCAAAATCAATATGTCGCATGAACCGATGATTGACAAATTTACGACAGACGTAATAAAACTTTCAACCAAAAATGATGATAATAATAAATCTTGGCTAAAAAAATGATAATAATAAATCTTGGCTAAGGAAATTTACGGAAAATTTTTCAGCCAACGAAAAATCTGCTTCTAAATGTAAAGGTAATAAAAAATTAAAATAAATGGATTACATAGTTGATATGCAAGGCTTCAAACAGCTTGTCGACGACTTAGTTTTCAAAGAAGTAGCTATACTACTCATTCAAGCTAATTCAGAGCGTATAGTATTTCTATTCAAGGAACTGTTTTTATAGTAACGAGTTTTAGACAAATTCAGAAGGGAAAACACTTGATTAAAACGCAGTTTTCACTGTATCCCATGGAAATCAGGAAATTTCTCATACAACACCATTTTTCTTCGAGAACACCTATAAGAAGCCAAAAAAGTATATGTGTTTGGCTCTGTGAGAAAACAATGGTTGGAGAGATTAAAATTTAGAGGTTCTGATGTAACATATTTTGGCTATCCTTCAACTTGTAACATTAAAACACATTATAATGAAGCATACAAGGCCAACTGTGCTCATCAGTCTACAAATTACAAGTATAATCATTATTTATTCTTATTGATTTTTGGCGCACTTGTATTGAAGAGGTAAAAATTATCGCTTGTCTCTTAGAGATGGAAGCGTTTGGAGAAGGCTCTTATCAAACCGCACTATGGACAGGGACCCTACGGGCACGCAATTCGGCACCCATGCGCGGGTGTAGGCACCAAACGGAATAAGCACTGTTTCGCTGGCGGGCTGTAATCCGGCACCCCTACTGTTCCCATACCTGTCTAGCTACAAGGAACACAGCTGCCAACGGAACGATGAAAGATTTTATAATACCGGCTCCATGAATTAGTAGTTTATGGACAGAGGGCGAGAGGCAATACCATGGATACAGTTCCACACACATCTTTGCAGTTTCAAGTGCATAAGTTTTTAGTTCGTCGTAGTCTACGCTCTTTTTACATGTTACTGCTTGTAAGATGATACAAACTCGTACTGATGATTAGTTGCACTTTTTACGAAAAAATCACGAGCAACATTTCCAGTATTACTTATCCCTGCACCTTGCCTTACCACATCTTCTTTTAGTCAAACTGGACGTCATAAATTCTGAACCTTTGAATAACAAAGTAAGAACTACTACCAGTTAACCCGCAGCGCTGACTATTTTCGTATGTTAATTAATAATATAACTAATAACAGAACTAATACTATGTGACCTGGATCGCTGACAATCTTTGCGTTTAATTTAAGAAAATTATTATTAATAACTATAGAGCTAATACCAGGTGACCCGGATTGCTGACATTCTTGACGTTTTTATTAATAACATTATTATTTATAACACACGAACTAATACCAAGTGACCCAGTGCGTTCAGCTTCCTTGCGTTTTGATTAATCACATTATTATTAATAATAACATAAGAACTAATACCAGGTGACCCATTTCGCTGACATTCTTTGCGTTTTGATTAATAACATTATTGTTGTTATTATTATTATTATTATTAACATGAGAACTCATACTAGTTGACTTAGTGCGCTGAGCATCCTCCCGTTTAAATTAATACCATTATTCGTAATAGAAGCATTACTTCCAGGTGACCCAGTGCGCTAAGTTTCCTCGCCTTTGAATTAATCACGTGATTATTGATAACATAAGAATTAATATTAGGAGACCCGGATCGCTGACATTCTTCGCGTTTTTATTAATACCGTTATTAATAATAACATAAGCACTAATACCAGGCAACCCAGTGCGCTAAATTTCCTCGCGTTTGAACTAATCACATGATTATTATCAACATAAGAACTAATACCAGGTGACCCAGTTCGCTAAGTTTCCTCGCGTTTAGAATAATCACATTATTATTTACAACACAAAAATTAATATCAGGAGACCTAGATCGCTGATATTCTTCGCGTTTCAATTAATAACATAAGAACTAATACCATGTGACCCGGGTAGTTGACATTTTTTGCATTTTGATTAAACCCATTATTATGAATCATATAAGAATGAAAACCCAATGACCTATATCGCTAAGTTTCCTCGCGTTTTAATGAATTACGTTATTATTACCAACATAAGAACTCATACCAGGTGACCCGTTGCTCTGAGTTTCCTCGTGTCTAAATTAATCACATTATTTTTAGTAATTTTAGAAATAATACCAGGGGAGCTGGATCGCTGACGTTTTTCGCAATTCAATTATTTACATTAATGTTAATCATATAAGAATTAATACCATGTGACCCGGATTGATAACCATATTTGCATTTTAATTAATTACATGATAATAAATAACAAAATAACTAATACTAGGTGACCCGGTGCGCCAAGTTTCCTTGTGTTTTTATTAATAACATTATTATTTATAACATAAAACTAATACCAAGTAACCCGTTCCGATGACATTCTTTGCGTTTTAATTAATAACATTCAGATTAATACCGTACAAACTAACGTTAGTTAACCCAGAGCACTAAATTTTCTGGCATTTTGATTATGAACATTATCATGATTATAACGAAAGATCTAATGCTAGGTGACGAAGAGCACTCAACGTCCTAGCGTTTAAATTAAGGACGTTTGGTAGAGAAAACCCTCCAATGAAGTTTTTTAAAATTTTGATTGGACGTTCTTATTGTTGTTACAATATATTTGTTAAAATTTCAAGAGGTTTATCTGCTTCATTTTCTAGATATTGAACTTTAAAGTTTAGTCATTTTAACATGGTCGCTTAAGGGAAAACTAATAGAAACTCAGTTTTAAGAAAATTGGCCCAATAAATAATGTTATTAATTTATTGTTTACCAAGCTTGGTGACATTTGTCTGATTTTTTCTACGAATAAAAAATTAAAAAATGGTTAAAAAAACGATACAATAACATCGTGTGGCGACTCGAGCTTCCGGCTTTACTCGCCAGATGGCTATGAGTTTTGAAATTTTTTTCCGCATAAGACAATTTATTCGTGTGTATATGAATGAATGTATGTACATAATTCAAGTACACGAAGAACTGTGAGTATATCTTTATTAATTTTATGCAGCGTTGCCAATTCTTTACTCGCTGCCTGTTTTTCCTTGCTCCTCAATGTTTTCCTTCGCTAACTGTATGGAACGTCCTTAAGGGGACTCCGCTGCGGCAAGGCCGTACCTGCTTCAATTTTTGGGCGCTTATCACGAAGTCACATTCAAATAGCCAGTACTTTATGAGAACACAACGAATCAGGCCCAAAAATTTACTGACACCCCTAAGACTGTCTACTTTTCCATAGTATTTGTCAAAAGTTTCAATGGTTGATGGCTTTGCTGAGAAAATTATTATCTTAAAATCTAAACTTTGATTGTCAAAAGTGTGTTGTAAATTATCAACGACCGGAAATTTTTCAATACGATATTATGCACTTGTGTGGTAAAAATTTTTCAGTTCAAAATATTGAAAAGAAACCTTTTTAAGAGCAATTTAGTAAATAAGCATTGTGCCGCTCTACGCTGCACCACTTGTTGTGGCCTGCTCTATTTGTCACATCGCTTATAACTCGAAAAAAATATCCATTACCTTGGGAACCCGAATTGCCAAACTGTTCAGGAGTTCACAAGCTTTCATCCCACACGTATAGCTTGTTACGGGAAAAACACGTAAACTGCTTATTTTGAAAGAAAACCATGAGATAATGACACTCTTTGTGTTATTTTCCGTAAAAAATGTTTTTTACATTGTTTGTTGAAGTCTAGTACTTAATTGCTTCTTTACTCTTTTCTTTTCAATATTTAAATCTCAAAAATTTTTACACTTATTCCTGAGAAGTAAGTGAATAATATCGTATTAAAAAATTTCCGGTCTTTGTTATTTTACAATACACTTTCGACAGTCAAAGTTTTGATTTTAAGGTTATAATTTTCTCAGCGAAGCCATCAATCATTTAAACTTTTGACAAATACTATGCAAAAGTATACAGTCTTAGGGATGGCAGTAAATTGTTTGGGCCTGATTCGTTCAGTTTTTATTATGCACTGGGGAGTTGAATGTGACTCCGTGATGAGCGCTTAAAGATTGATGTAGGTACGGCCTTGCTGCAGCGAAGCCTCCTTAATTATTATTCATAACGTATTCGATAATACCTGATGTATTTGACGCCTTTTTCGTAAATTCGACCACTAACACGACTTTAAATGCTGTTTTTTACGAATAGAGCAGAAAAAGCGGAACATTGCACATAAATATTGACTTTTCAATTTATGTATTTCACCTCACCACACGCATACAAATCGGAGAAATCGTCTGAGTCAGTTACGGCAGAATCACCCATATATGTATACATATTAATGGAGCATTCTTTGTGACTCGGAGGCCCCCTGTTCCCCAGAATTGGTTAATGTTTTTCAGAAAGTTTTTATGTGGAAATTTTAGCTCATTGTCTCTAGTTTTGAATGCTGTGTGGCCCTTTCCGGAATTCAAAATGGCGGACTCAATATCGCGGCTAAAAGCTATGAAGATCATTTATCCTCCCTTAAAAATCCTGCAATGAGTGACCTAAGTCTTAAAATAAAATTTTTTATGTACATGACTGTTTAAAGTTCTGCCCATCACAAATTTTATATCAAATTCTGGCGATTCAATATGGCGGATCCAATATGACGGACATAGTTAAAAAAGTTTGTTATATCTAATTTAAAAATTGTATTATATTCTACATTTAATTCTGAGATAAAGTTACTCAATAAATTTTTTAGTTCAAGTACAAAGTTTTTAAAAAAAGAAATGACGAAGTTTTAAAAATGAGAAAGCTTATCAGATGCACCCATACTTCTTTTATTTTTCTAAAGTAAGAGCCAATAATTGGTTTTTAAGTTATTGTATGAAATTTTAAGAGTTGCTGAATTGCAATTAGTAGTCGGATATGGAAATTTCAAAATGGCGGATATAATATGGCAGTCATAATTCAAAAAGTTTGTTATATCGAACTAAAAAAATTTTATAATATTCTACGTTTAATTCTAGGATAAAGTTGTTCCATAAATTTTTAGTTTAAGTGCATGGTTTTTGAAAAAAAAATGACGAAGTTTTGAAAATGAGAAAGCTTATCAGATACACCCATATTTCTTTTATTTTTCTTAATTATGAGCCAATAATTAGTTTTCTAAGTAGTTTTATGAAATTTGAAAAGTTGCTGAATTACAATTTGTAGTCAGATATGGATAATTCAATATGGCGGATCTATTATGGTAGACGTAATAAACAATTTCGCTAAATTAGAGTCAAAAAATTATTGATTCTGCATACAATTTTAAAATTAAATTGTTCGTGATATTTTTTTGCTTAAGTACACGATTGTAACAATAAATAATAATTCCTAGGTTTTAGAATTCATCACTAAATTTAAGTATAATTCAATTTTCAATGAGCGAGGAAACTTGATATCGTATGTTATACGTTAGTGTCCTAGTAGTCACTTAGTCAAAATGTTTAGTGTGATATGAAAATTTTTAAAATGAGATATTTTTTGGTTACTAAGCATTTGGCCATACCCGGCCGAAAGTACGTGCAATATATATTTTTTAACACCAACGGGAGCAGCCAGACAACGAAGGATCGTTATTTACAAAAAAGTCGTTCAGCACTATATGAGATCATAAATATTAGTTAAACCGTACAGTACCACGAAAAAATAATAAGGTAGCGCATAGGTGCATTCAAAATCTCGTAACTTATATGCTATTGTTGTGTTGGACCTGTACTCTCTTTCGTTCTCTGGAAAATTTAGAGAAACAACTGTGTTTTTATTTAGAGCATATCAGAGTCTCGGTAGATGCAGCGTTAAGCGTAAACAAAACCTACACACTTGAATCAATAGTGTTTACGTTTGGCAGCGAGTACATAGTACGTTAACTTAGATATACCGAGAGCGAAGCTCGTTCATTCAGATTGTCAAGGGAATAAACAATAATAATGTCTTATGTACAGCGATTACTCGGGAATAGATTCTCATGAATCTCGAATTATTTGAGTTATCCATAGTAACAGCGTATATTGCAACAGTACGTCATGTATATACGCAGCTGCATGGCTCCATACATCCACTACTTTTATTTAATAACCGAAACAGAGAAGCACAAGTTTTATGTAATATTTAATGAAAAAACGCGAAAATCATGAGTCAGATTGATATACATCTGCGCTAAAAAACGTTAAAGCAGTTCGAGCTAAATGACAGCTGGAGTATAGTTATAGTCGGCTGTAGTTGTTTAACGTGCATATAGAGAAAAATATGCTCATTGTGCTTTTGCGCATCCAAATAGTACGGAGACAATGGCCTTCTTTGCTCCCTGATATGCGGGAGTACACGCGAACTTTCGGCGTGAGGATGGTAAAAAATTATATTTAATTGTAAACTCCTTTCACTTGCTCCCTTGTCATCATGAACATTAATTAAAACTGGAAATTATATTGGATAATTTATAAACGAGTAGACACAATAATAGATTTAGCCTATAAAAAATGTATGAAACAACTTTATCTTAGAATTGGATGTAGAATATATTATAATTTTTGAAATTCAATATAACAAACTTTTTGAATTACGTCTGCTATATTGAATCCATTAAATCAATATTATTATTCTCATACCTAAATTATAAAAACTAGAATTTATTCTTATACACACATATGAGTAATTCCAACGAATTTTTAACTTTTCGATTTTCGGTTTAAAAAAAAATTTAGTGCATTCTATTGAACTTATTCTTCTAATTTCTATGCTCTGGCAATATTGAGTAAATATTCGCGTTACTCATATATAATGATTCCTTTCTTTTATTAGTAACTAAATAATAACAACAATATAAAAACTTCACGATTTGTTATTTAATAATTATCACCGTATTCATTGGATTATTTTAAGTATAAAATCTTATTATACACTTTTCCGTGAGATGCTTTTGTTTTACGTAACAACTTGAAGAACTTACTAAAAAACACCATTTAATCTTTATGCAACTCGTAATAAAGTGATCTCTTAATCTTTTATGGACTGTAACTTTAGAACAATCGCACAAATCAAAATGAAAAGTATGATTTAAAGCATTTGATCCAAACTTTATTTTAATCTTAAAGAACGCTTTATATCTTGCTACCCTTCAGAGCTTTGGCCATTTCAATTATTGCTTAAAATAATAAGATCTGTTAATTTGTTAAGAATTTCGAAAGTTACATATTTTTTGTGTAACATAATTTGTAGATGAAGACTTTTGATATTATTTTTCTAATGGTGCAAGAAGTTGTATACACCAAGAAAAAGTTACTTTGCTTATATATTAGGTGTTTGCCTCTCAAAGTAAACGATTTTAAGTATGAGTTTAACGCTATAGAACGATTTTAAAAGTTATATATGAACCACATTTTGGGTAGGACGCTTACCAAAAAATAAATGTCTTATTTTTTAACACTTAATTTAAGGAAGTATATAGTTGTCAATTACCATATAGTTTTTCTGTATTTCCTGATTGACAAAAGTATTTCTTTTCTTTGTAAAAGAACGTTTGATTTTCTCAAATTTGTTTTCCTTCGTTGCTTTTTTTACAAGTCCTATTGTTTTCACATCCTCTACTTTTTAATATACTACTATCTTTTTTTGCCTATTTTGCATTATTTATTGATTTAGTCTCTGTTAATTCTTCTATTACGCATTAATAAGGCCACTTGCTCTTGTCTATTTTTATCATCCGCCTAAAGTACATTTCTTTCTTTTTTATTATGCCTTTTTCTAGGCTAACCCTACTCGCCTCGATTTTTCATATATATCCGGATGTTTTCGCATTTAAACTTGACATGTTATTTGTAAATTTGAATCTATTTTTTCTTCTTTTTCTTCTCTTGTTCACTCCCAAATCTATGCCTACCATGCCCGACTTTATTCTTCATATATATCCTTGTTTCTGTGCATTTAAAGCCAGCTTCATATTTTGAATCCACGTTGTATTTTTTCTACATATTTTGTTCCCTTTATATACAAGTCCTCGCTACGTATGTGAAATATAATTATATTATTTATTCCATAAAAATAATCTTCAATTTAAACTTTCTACTTTATTTCTTTTGCTTAAGCCTAAAACTGCTTTAACTGTCCTTTGCTTACACCATTTTTTTGAGTTTTAAGATTCAAATAATTTTTTCAGCAAAGTATGACACTTTTTTTTTTTTTTTTTTTTTTTTTTTTAAAAATTATTTTTTTTTTTTTTTTTTTTTTTTTATTTCCTGTATATTTTTTTTAATTTATTCATCTTAGTGTTTCTGCATATATTTTCTGTCTTCAATATTCTAAGCGCCCTAAACAACGTTATTAGATATTTCGAGACAAATAATTTTAAGTTTGCCTACTGTTACACCTCCTGTATCATTTTAGATCCACTTATCGCCTATTTTTTCGATAAATAAACTCAAAAGTACCAGGCTTCATGGCCATATAATGTACGATAGCTAGCACGCCCAAGCTTCGCATTTCCTACATAACAGGTATCTTTGCCTTTTCTCTTTCATACTTTTGTATAAGTTTGTTAGCCCCTGGCCGTAATCAACTGTTTTTTTTTGTATATTTTTAGATTTTTTTTAACATTTTTGTCATTTTTATACTTATTTCTCTTAAATTTATTTTGACCCAGAATATTTCTCTATAATGTTATCAAATTCTGTTTTAAAGTCTACAAACACAGCATATAATTTATTGACGACTTTCTCTAGTTTACTTTCAATTAAATTATGTAGTACAAAAATATAGTATCTTGTTTTTCCTTTTGTTCTGATAGCAGCTTAAGTCTCTTTTACTATTTTTTATTTTTCTACCGATTTTTCTACTTTTTCAGCGATTATAATTTCTTAAATCTTGTATGTTACATTTGAAAAGCCACTCCTCTGTAGTTTTAAAGTACTTCTACTTCTTCCCATCCTTCTGAATTTGATAGATTCATGCTATTGCCCACGCTTCGATAATATTTCTGTTAGTACAAATCATTTGTAGATTCTTTAAGAAGGCTCCTTCGTGACGGTTCCCGAACTTAGACCAGGTCAATTAGATAGTTTAAAATGTGCTGAATCCAATGGTATAATTATTTGTATCGCTTACTCTGCGAAATTTCGAGGTATCATTGATTTTATGTGGCACTTTATAACACGTATTCTTATGGCGAAGCTCGCATACGCGATGGAAACAACCTAATAACTCGAATAAATTAACGGTTCCCGTAACAAGATTGCATAAGTCTTGTAGAAAAAAGTCTCCCTTTTCCAAATGACGCCCAGCAAAGTAAGTGTTACTCTGGAAAATTTTAAGATATTCTAAGTAAAATTGATCGAGTCGTATTTCTACAGGTTAGCCTATACGTTTTGCTTGCGCCAGTGATGCCAATTACCTGAGTTTTCGAGCGAATTTGTAACTTACGACGTGGGTTGGCATCTCTTCACGAGGGAGCCTCCTTAAACAGTTTTCTATAATTCTGTGTTTTTTTTTGGTTTTTTATTCTTCCCAAGACATTTTTTATTTAACGATGGATATATTTTTGTAAAAAATTACCCTATTAAGCGTCATAGCGCAAAGTTATTCTTAGCATAAAAAATGCCAAAAAAAGCTTTGGAACATGCAAGAGTAGTATTTTTCGTGCAGGTATTGGAAGCGTCAGCAGAAAAGCTCGTCTTATCGCTAATTCTAGAATTTTCTCAAGTTCTATAATGATACATATAAATTATATCTCCCTAAGATCCAAATAATACTTTTCGTTTGAATATATAGGATTCTTTCCACGGCTTTCATACTTATAATCATAAATTTTTGGTGTGTGATTATGAACATCGTTATTCTATTTATTATATTATTATTATTAATTGCTACGTAATCAATCTTCATAAAAGTTGGTTTTTTATACAGGTATTTTTATACTTATAAGGAAGTAACAGTATTGTCGACATGTATTACGAAAGAAAAAAACATATTTGGCAGGGAGCTGGAAGGGAGGTAAGGAGGAAGTCTGATAAGAAGCCGAGGGGCAGTGGGAGGGAGCTAGCTCAAATTATTTAAGGTCATATTTCACGGTAAAAAAAACGAATTTTACATTATTTTTGGGTGGAGCTAATCGGGAGCTGAGGGGTAACGGGGGGGAGCTAGTGTTCACCCTAATACCATACAACTATATAATATGGGCATATATATATATATATATATATATATCTACCTATATTAGATAGTTATTTGTGTTGAGCATTCCACATAACCC
>JAPYYV010006470.1:0-14277 GCA_030522625.1 Copidosoma aretas | reverse complement strand
GGGGGGGGGGTGGGGGGGGGGGGGGGGGGGGGGGGGGGGGGTGGGGGGGGGGGGGGGGGGGGGGGGGGGGGGGGGGGGGGGGGGGGGGGGGGGGGGGGGAGTGCAGAAAGAGAGTCTTAAATAATAAAATCATAATAATATTTCTATGAAATATTGTAAGTTTGTGTGTAGGGGTAGTGGGTAGAGTGGGTGGGGTGGGAATGAAAATTTTTAATTACTCGAAATTACGGAAAAATTGAAAGAATTTCTCCTTATCTTGTGGTGGGATGTGGGGTGATGTGGGGATGGGGTGTATGGGGTCATTTAAGTCACGAAGGGGGCTGTAGGGGTAGGAGCAGAGCGTGGAGTGGTTGTACACATTTTATATTATATATTTAATTTTTATAAGTACGCATTACTATCTGCACTTTGGTCTATCATACAAATGTTCAGACAGAAGAGCGTACAGCATTAATGGGGATTTACTGCTTCAGATATAACTAATTATATTATCAAACTAAAGTGCAGACAGTAGAGCGTACTGGGTTTGGCGATCTACTTCTTAGGATGTATATGTTTCTTATATTACAAAGTTATATGGTTTTAGAGTAAGTACTTACTCCCCCCACCCTGCCACCCCCCTCAGCTTCCCCGCAGCTCCCCCCCTGCATAATGTAAGATACGTTTCTTTTAACTGTGAAATTCGACCCCAAAAAAAATTAGGTTAACTCCCCCTCACTCCTTACCAGACTTCCCCCTACCTCCCTTCAGCTCCTGCCAGAAAAGGGTTTTTCGTTTTATCGTAAATTTTGACTCAACTATTAGTTTTTTAGATATAATTTATTCAGTCACACTTTCTATAGATTTTAGCTTTTAGATATTCAATCAAAGTATAAAATTTTAGTCCAATTTAAGTAAGATATTAAAAAAGCCAACCTTAAGATATAGAACGTCATTCTGTATACAATTTCTTATGTTAAACCATATGTAATTACACATAGCATTACATATGATATTACATATGGCAATACATAAAGGGTTTTGTGTAAGAACTGCCATATGTAAATACATGTGGAAAAACATATGGAATTCAAAGTTCAAATAAAAAAAATTTCTGTAATACATCTGGTTGCTGATTGGTTGATAATCACTTTGTTTCATAATAGTCTAGTTTCTCTAAGATAGTTATTTTTACTAAAAAAAAAAAAAAAATCATGCGTAATATTAGAGTGAGACAGAGTATACTATAAGGGGCGTATGTACGGAAAGCAATAATTATGAGGAAAAGTGTTTGTTTGAATTTTATATCAAAATGATATCAATTATGATCGGAGGTTGTGATATAATCTGCAAAAATAATTTTTGAAACAAAAACATGATATATCAAGTATTAGCTCATTATGTGTATTTGTTTTCAACATAGAAAAAACGCTCGTATAATTTATCAGTATATTAAGGTATTTACATTAAGTAGAAAGACCAAAAAGAGCGTCTGATGCATTTCATGCATGATTTTTTTACAAAGATTTGTAATGATAATCAATAAAATTTTTTGTTCAACAAATATTAATCTTGCAATTTAAATTTTTAAAATATTTTTTAGTTATTTTTAAAAAGTGTTGTCCTAATACTAATACCATTTTGAAAAATTATATTTCTCTGAGGTTTAATGTTTTACTGTTTATATATTTAACAGATTATTTTATAAGTTAGAATTACTTTAACAATAAGTATTAAACAAAATTATTATAGAATACCTGCATAAAAACATAAATTACTTTAACATAATAAATTCCAAGTCTCTAATAAATTTTATAAATTTTATTTACAAATTTGAACGATACAATAAGTAGAAAAATTTTGTTTATGATAACAAAATATTAAAATGTACGCAGTAAAAATGTTCTAAACAGTAAGGAGGCACTTAAGCTGAAAGAAAATCATAAAATCACAAGATATTATAATTATAGAAGCTTTTCAAATAAAATGGTGACAATTGCATCAAATGTGTGTATCGAACACAAAAAATGTAATAAGCATCAATGCATTGAATCAACAAAATCATTATACTAATCTAAGTATATCGATAGTCTTATATTATTGCAATATAGACATGATGAAATTTATTCAAAAGTTCGAATATTTTTATGTTTGTTCTAGCTTTTATAGTTTTTCTATGAGTACTTAAAATAGTTGGTACTTTTTTTTAAAAAGAGCAATTCAGTTAACATAAAAAGATTGTAATATATTTGGTCTGTAAAAATTCACTCGGTAATATATGCTAAGTTGAATTTGATTATTTGTGATTTGAAATCGCAACACATCATGTCTGTGTACGTATCTAAAGTCCTAGCCCGAGGAATAGTCGTTCCAAATAGTATTTTTTTTAATAATAAGTTATTTAAAAGAAATACAGAATAGCATTGGGAGAAAAAAAAAAAGATTAATTAAATAAAATTTTTTAAAATAAAAATAATTGGAATACATTTTATATTGTAATTTTTTTAATTGACGAATGAGGCTATTTTAAGCTTCTTCAGTAAATAAGAGAAAACATGCTAATCGTGTAAGAAATTTTATATAATAATATAATAATTATAAATATGATTCATTTTATGATCTTAAAAAATTGGGAGGTTGGCGAGCAGAGCACGTAGGGGGACCAAAATGAATATGGAATAAATATCACAAAAAAACAAGACAAGTTACGTAGTGTAATTATACATGTAGCAGAGGAACTAAAAATGATAAGATCTATGAAGGTAAATCATTGAAAATTAATAAACAGGTTTACACAATAATTAAGCAGAAATATGAATTATAGGTGAAATCAAATGATAGTCAAAAAATAAAAGAAAGAGTCAAAATCGAATAGAAGACTAACGTAAAAAGGATAAATTAAATGATGAGAGATAAAAAAATTAAACAAGCCTGAAAAAACTAAAAAAGTAGCAGAAAGCAAAATTAAAATGCCTTTTGAAAAACTAATAAAAAATTAAAACACAAAAAAAGAGGGATGGTTATAAGAAAAGAGGCATAAAAGAATAATTTTAAAATCTTGTTAAGAGACAAGATGATACATATCATTCGGAAAACAAAATAAAGAGTGAAGGAGTGAATATCAAAGTCAAGAAGGATTTTTACAAGAATATATCTATTATTGGATAAAAGAATGTTTTGGGAAACATAAAAAACAGAAAAGTCACGGAAGAAGACAGACTAATAAAAAAATGTTTTAAGAATCTGCAAATAATTTGGATGACTGATTTGACAAACATACTTTATAGCTGATAGATTAACACACATACTATTGAAGCGTGAAAAATAGCAAGAATCCATCAAATTCGCAAGGCAGGAAAGGAGTAGAAGAACGTTAAAATTACAGAGGAGTGTCTTTTTAAATGTAGCATACAAGATTCAAGCAATGGTTACAGTTGAAAAAGTAAAAAACTAGGTAGAGCAGTAAAAAATAATAAAAGAGTATGGCTGGCATCAGAGCAAAGGGAAGACGAGATACCATCTTTTTGTACTAAATAATTTGGTTAAATATAAAGTAAAATAAGTTGTCAGTAAATTATATGCTTTGTTTGTAGACTTTAAAACATAATTTGATAACATCAATACCGAAATGTTCTGGGTTAAATTAGATTTTAGAGGGATACTTTCAAAATTACAAAAATGTTGAATATAATCTGAAAATGTAAAAACAACAGGTTATCCCGGCCAGGCTCTAACAAATTTTTTAAAGACTATAAAAAAGGTAGGGCAAGGGTGCTAATAAAGCCTGTTACTTTTAAGCTTATTTGTATAGAACATAGACTATAAGTGGATCTAAAATAATACAGGAAGTGTAACAGTGCGGCGAACTCAAAATTTATTGTCTTGAATTATCTGATGACGTTGTTTTGAGGTGCCGAGCATTTTAAAGACACAAAAAATTTGCAGAAAGACTTAGATAAATATGGTAGAAAAAATATACTAGAAGTAAACATAAAAAAAATAAAATGTTAATTTTTAGACATAAAGAAATGATAAAAACGGATCTGTTTGAATTTGTTAAAGTTAAAAACTAGGACATGGACCTAGGACAGTGGTTCTCAACAAAAAGTTTTCGTGGCACGGAGAAAAAACGACAGATAGGGTGCAAAGGGCAGTCAAAGCAGTTTTAGGCTGAAGCAAAAGATCTAAAGTATACAGTTTGAATAAAAGATTATTTTTAATGGAATAAATGATAAAATTAGATTGCACATACGTAGCGGACATTTGCGTATGAAACAGAAAAAAAATATGTACGAAAAATGGAAGGCAGATTCAAAATATGAAGTTTGGTTTAAACGCAAAGACACAAGGGTATATATGAAGATTGAAGGCGGGCAGGGTAGACATGGATTTGGGAATGGAAAAGGAACGAAATAGGAGACAAAAAAGATTCATATTAACAACTATTATGTTGAGTTGAATGCGAACACATCAGGATGTATATGACAAATAGAGGTGAATAGGGTTAGCCTCGAAACAGGCATAAGAAAAAAGGAAGAAATTTACTTTTTGCAAATAATAAAAGAAGACTAGAGCAGCTGGCCTTATTTATGCTTAATAGGAGAATTAACGAACTTAATCAATAAAAATCATACAAAATAGGCAAAGAAGTGAGAGTAGTATTTAATAAATTAGAGAATGGGAAAACGATAGGACTTGAAAGAAAAAGCGACGAAGGAAAATAAACTGCAGAAATTCAAAGATAATTTTACAAAGGAAAGAGAGAGTTTTGTCAATCAGAAAATACAGAAAGACTATATGATATTTGACAACTGTATCGTCCGTACAATGTAAAAAAAAAAGAAAAAAAGCAGAGGGAAAAGTATGGCAAAAATAAAAACATATGAGTAAGTTTAAAAGTTGTTAAGTGATGGACTGTAGGCTCTGCAAAAAAAATTAAAAAAATTATAAAGCACACATCGCTATGTAAAGAGGAAATAAAAAAATAAAATAATAATAATATCATCATTAGTATTGGTCGAATTTTCGATCCTGCTCTGCATGTTTCAATATAAACAATGTATGTTGTGCGTTGGTACATGATCTGTTGAGAGCTGGTGTAGGAGAAAAATAACCAAAACTCCCAATGTTCTCAATTTGAGCAAAGTTTCCTTGGTCTTACACCAACCTTATCAGGCTTACTTTATTAATAGAACAGGGAAACAAAGAAACTGTTAACAACAACTTTTTAAGCCAGTTGAACACGTATAGAACAGGTCAAATTATAAAATTCATATGAGATTATAGCAGATACAGGTATAGTTGAACTTGCATCCTATCGCCGCGGCACGGCCGTGGCGATATATTGTAGACTGATACAAACGTAAATGCACATTGTATAATTTTAAATATAACCATTTAATTCGCTGTGTCGACTCGCATATGAGAGAGTTATAAATATTACTTAAGCCCAAGGACCTTTCTTTTATATTTATAGTGTTAGTAGTGGAGTTACAATGTAGCATTTCTGCTATTAGCCTTTTTTGTCTATTAGGTTCAATACCCAAAATTTTAGTGTCTTAAAAATTAAAAGTATGGTTGAATTCTCTCATGCATAAACTAATCACTAGCTCTGTATAATTACAATTCTTATGTTCATTCAAACAACGTTTGTCTGGTCGAGTTTATAAATTTTGTCTTCGCCTAAAACTATTAATCCATCCAATTAATTTTAAATATTAGGATATAGATGTACTTGCAGTTTTTTCAAACAATTGGAACAATTAAAAAAAATAAGGGTTGTACGGCATTGTGATTATAATAGTTTATGTGAATTGTGAGTTTTTGAGTTATTGTTTTAATTTTTATTCTTAAGTTGACAGAGTCTAGTTTCTACGTATTTATCGATAAAACACTGTGCATAGATGATCTCCTGTAAGATTCTTTTTACAGTATAAATATTTTTGCGGTGGAAACATTTATGTAACAATAATATAGCACGATCAATTAAATTATATACCGAACTTATTTTGAGTTACATGGGACGATGTAAGTTAAAATTAATAATTCTATTAGAAGCAGTAGGCTTAGTGTACCAATTTGTAGTGATTTTATTGTTGCACTTTTTTAAAGTGATGTCTAAAAAATTTATAGTGTTATCTTTGTCTATTTCTCGAACAAATTCGACATGTGGATTTTGTCTATTATAAATGTCTAGAACTAAGTCGACTCAATTTTTATGGATACACAATATGGTGTCGTCAACGTAACGGTTGTACATGAGTGGAAAACAATTATAGTCATCTTTGAGTACACACAGAGCCTCCATTTCAAGGTTCCCATGACAAGGTCAGCAAACATGGAGGATACCGGAGACCCCGTGAGACAGCAAAAGATTTATCTATAAAATGTATTTATCAAACTAAAAAACATATATTTAAATAAAAATTTGGTGCATTCTATTATTTAATGAAAGGAAATTTTGGAAACGGCTGGCGCTCCGACGCACAGTGGACTAAAACCCTCAAAAAAGTGCCAAAATTATTGCTTACAGCGAATTTTCGACCGATTTAATGGATCTTTGGCTTATTCTGTATCTTACGTAATATTATTCAAGAATCTGTTTCTCTTGAAGCTGTCATTTGTTTTCCATGATTAGACAATTAGGCAGATCAACAGCATTTATGACACCAAGTGCCAAGCAATTAGGGTGGATTAATTTATTACAAACTTTATATAAATTGGCAAATAATGTAGAACTTATAACAGCAGAAGCCTTGTCAGAGTTAAACTTTATTCAACAAAATGCACTCATCAATAACGATGCTGTAATCTGTGCAGTTTACTTAAATAAATTAGTTTGTGTTATTATAACTATCTTACAGTCAAAAAGGTCTTCTCCATTTGGTAAATACAGATTTGTCTAGTATTTCAAAAGAAATTGAATTTCAACATCGTTGTAGCCTGCATGCGCACAATTTACTTTGGATGGAAAATGCTTCAGAAAATCTTTTTGGTGATGCTAGTAAACGTCAAACTATCCGTATGATTGACACTTTGATCTCTGTCTCTGAATCTAACGCTTCTGGAAATATAGCTTTGCAAAAACTTAATCACACTTTTACGTGCTACAACAGAGTCATTACTAATAAACCACAGAAATGCACATTTAAGGCACCATTCATGCTTTCTCGACAAACAGTTATATTAGTTCCTATAAAAAAAGAGGAAGGGATATGTAAAGAATATGCTTAACGATATTCCGAAACAAAAATGAATTTAGACAATTTTGACCATAATGGTATGGATGACTTTTATAAGAAAAATCACATTTTATCTGATAATGATTGTCATAAAATATTGACAGCAGGAATTACACGGCCAAAGGTTTTTTTACAAATTATCACCATCTGAAAAATGGTATAATCCATTAAATATTTTTGTTTTTAGCATTATGCAATTAAGTATAGATTTTAAAATTATTTTTAAAGAACATTCCTGTGCTGCTTACGTTGTTAAAAATGTAAATAAAACGAGCAGAGGCATTTGTCATTTGCAACGAAAGATTACAGAAATTATGAATTATCACCGAGAACTTGATGTTGAAATTACTAAAAAGTAAGTGTTGGTATGTTGAATGGAGTTGAAATGACGAGTCAAGAAGCAGCTTGGTATTTACTTAAAGAGCCCATGTTAATATGTTCTGTTGCTGTTGTTTATATCAACACATTATGCCCCATCGAGCGTCAAAAAATTAGAAAAACACTTAAAACACTAAGAAAGAAATTATTGAACTTAAAGCTCATTCTACTGACGTTTGGAAAGAAGATTGTTTTATTAAGTTGGAAAAACGACCTGATTAATTGAATGGCGTTACACTTGCACAATTTGTTTCAAAATATACAAAAAATAGGCGAGGACAACAAGTTGAGAGAAAAAAACTGAGAGTAATCAGATATAGAAATTGGGACATGATGATCTTAATGATTATAAAAGAGAAATAGTCACTGTATATACCATTTAGAAATAAGAATAATGATATTTTGCATGGACTGAAATTTATTGAAATTTACAATAAAAATGAAGATATAATTCTAAACAGACGGAAAGAATTTCTGTCTAATTTAGATATTGCTAAAACAATAGAGATATGAAGATAAAGATGACGTGACAGACATAGCTGGCAACTTTCCACCATCTAATCTATTTCAAGAATTGTACAATAACCCAAACGCAGACTTTGATTTGGATTTGCATATTGTCACTTTGAATAAATTAGGTGTTACCGCAAAAAAAAAGGCATAACATTATGGAACTTGACACGTTCTGTGAATTGATACGACGTGATAATGAAAAACAGACAGATTTTTTGATGCACGTTCGAAATCATGTTTGACTGCTAGTAAATTACCGTTACAAACATTAGATACAGTCAGCGATAAAATAAATTTTTTCCATCATCAGAGACGTGGACTGACATTAATGATATTGTTGATATTCCTAATTTTAATTGTACAGTACGATTTAAACAACCAAATGTCAGAGCAGCGAAAGTTGCTATTCACCAAAACAAAGCAGACATGTATAATATATGTGCCTTAAATATGAACATTTAAATGAGGAATGCGAGAGAGCTTGACATGGGAACCACCAGTGTTGGTGATATCCACTTAGCACACTGTGTTTTAGAAGATACAAGAGAAATCGTCCTTGTTGTGGTATACATGTCACAAAATCAAAATATACAGAACATAATGAAATTTTTGCACAGACGTGTACTTGCTAATAGAAAAGTAAGTTCCGAAGAATCGGGGGAGCATTTACACACCTTGCTACTGATATTAAGTGGAGACCTTAACATTATTTTTGCCTAAGATGATTCTAAACCATGAACTAATTTTCTTATCGATAAATTTAGCTTATGCCTTAATAGTAACCCACAAAAACCAACTATCAAATGTAGCACAACAATTGATGCAGTTTTTTCTAAATTTCAAGATACATTAGAATCATAGGTTTATATTTCGTACTTTAGTTACCACAAGCCAATCATGCCATTTTTAGAATTTATTCCAAATAAATCTACTAACGAGGTTGAAAGCAGTGCAGAGTTACCGTCAACGGTTCTCATATATCTTCATTTTTTAATTTTTAATTAAAAAATTATGTATAAATTAACATTATGTTTGTAAATCCCGATTACTGGTAATCGTCATATGCCTGTATGTCTATAATCAGATTGCACATTGCTCTTTAAAGAAAACCGTAAAGTAAGCCAATCTCTTGTTGAGCTCGTTCTCGTTGCTACAGGTGGAATCCTATTTATACATGATTTTCTCCTCATGAGAAGCATTGTGACGAATAAAAACGTCACAGAGTGTTATATACGCGACTAAGAATAAGTGTGTGAGCCTATGTGAAAGGTGCGAGTGTAACATTAGAGCGGAAGATTAGATGAAAGCAAGCAGTCTCATACTAGCCAGCTTGGCAGCACGTCGTGCCATGACTATACTCTGTACTTCTCTTATCTACATAATATATTATTTATAATTGTTTATTTACTGAATATGAAAATACTTGTGGAAGCCACACCCAATTAACAAATATCCTCATTCCAACGATAATTGCACCACCTCAGACACATCAAATAGAGTTATTTATAGTATCGTTTTGTAACAGCTATATTTATATTCATATATGCTCCGCCAAAGAAGTTCAACTTCATAGTCGGGTGCCCTAGCACCCACTGACTCCTTTTGTTGTATAAAAACCTAATTGCTAAAAAAAGTGTTCTGATCTTTACTTAATTTTTTTGTAGCATTTACGTATCTAAATAGAAAAACACCTCTTTTCCCATGTTCTAACCGTTTTTTGTAGGTTAGGATATAATTGTTCGCTATAGGGCCAAATTTTGATGTTATCCTAGTATCAACAGCTAGATGATCCCGAAGTTTTATGATTCTGCCTCAGTTTATTTTTTAGATATAACATTATTAATAACGAAATGCCTATTTTTTCTATACTTATTCGGGTTTACGAGTTTCGAGTAAAGTATAAAATTTAAGTCCAATTAAAATAAGTTTAAAAAAAAAGCAATTGTAGAATCTCATATAATCTAATTAAATATCTTTCTATATTATGCAGTTGTATGGTTTCAGGGCAAGTACTAGCTCCCTTCCAGCTATCCCACATCAACACTTCATCAGGCTCTTCCCTAACTCCCCCAAGCTTATAACCAGCTTTTTTTTTGTCTCTTCGTGCATTTTAACTAAATAATAAATTCCATAAGTATACCCTATTCAGCCACAATTTCTATAGATTTTTGAATTTTAAGTAAAGTATAACATTGATGTCAAAATCAAATATGTTATTGAGAAAACTAAGTCTAGAATCTTATGCAATTTACATAAATAAATTTTATGTACACATTCTATGAACAAAATTAAATAATAAATAATATTTCAAGGAAAACATCAAGTGAAAACATAACTTTATACCGAACAAACGTACATACACTTATATATCTTCTTAATATGTCATATAATATTGCTTCTATACATCCCCTACCCAACGCATCCGCACCTTATCATGTCTATTTTATTTTTCAATACGATTCTTATAGGATTTAATTTGACAATAATAATTAAGAAAAAACTATGATATTCTGAAGAGGGCGGAGAGCTAACATTTTCTTGGAAACCATAGAACTATGTGATATATTCGATTTGATATTTTATATACTTAATTCAATTAGGTATTAGCTCATGTAAAACTAAGTTATTAAAATTCAAGTATATAATGAAATGATAATAACACACGTAAGTATAAGTGGCAAGCAGTTATCGTTATTTATTTTCATTACATCATGTCAGATGTCTTTTTAAATGTTTTGCTTTTGAGTAATCTTTACAATTTTCCCAAATTTTTTTTTTCAATGTTTTTTGCATGGCACTTCATATCTCTTTATAAGTGATGATTTCTTATGAAAGAACTGTCACATTTTGCACACTTAAAGTTTTTTTCTATCTTTCTTCCTACCTCAGGCCCTTTTGCAACCGTGGTACACCCTTGGTACAGAAAATAGGACTCGCCACTCATGTGCATCTGACTAAGAACGTCAAAATATTCTTTCGGGTATTGCTTCGCAAGTGCCCTCGGGCCGAGGGACCACCCTGTAGAGATGCACATCTGTGACGAGAAGTACTATTACATTATTTAAAATGATGTGAATAATTTTATTTTTCTATCATAATACATTTGCATAAATTACAATGACAAAACTTTTTTTCATACATTTTTTTATGTCTGAATAAGATTCTTCACTTGCAAATTGCAGTTTACACATTTGACATTGATAAAATTTGGTTTTTATGATGATGTACATGGATAAAATTAATAGTTAATGTATGTTTAATACTCTAGTAAATAAGAACTTTTTACTTTGTTATTGTGAGATAAAAAATTTTGCTCGTTTTTTTTTTTAAACTTTAGACGTAGAATCGATAGGAGCAGAAAACGTTTTGGTATTTATTTAACTTCGTTAAAAACGGTAATCGTAGCCTTTTTGCATCTGTTAGAATATAATTTCTAGCGTAGTCAATTTAATTCTACGTAAAACTACAATCATATAAAATTATCATGAAAATAAATTTTTTTTTGTAATTAGAAAATTTTCCTCCAAACTACGTTTTGGATTACAAATTTGTTTTTACATTCCATTTTAATAAAAAAATTTATTCGTTTCTTACATCTTGACAATGCAACATACAATTGTCCGTGGGAAAGTAACTGATTCCTGAGATATGATCCCCAAGGCATCACAACATTGACCTTAGGATTTATTAATAATCATGGAGAAAGCTTACGTAAATAAAAATTGTTTGGTGTACAAAGTAAAAAGCAGTGACGATGAATTTTCTGTACTCAGTGTTGTTTGCAATATAACTCTCGATGTTCTTTTATTTCTTCTGTTATAATTTCAGCTTTGATGTTGTATTTGAATAATTTTGTAATTTATAATCTTGTATTATTGCAGTGTCCTTGTTAAATATTTAAATTTTTTATTAACATAACAACAGCGTAAGTTTCAAACTTAATTCAGGTGGGGGGAAACCATCTCGAATACTATACAAATACTCTGTTGCATAGTTTATATCACTATTTTCATCTGTTTTACCCACTACTTTGTAAGTTGCATAATAAATACTACAATACATTACTAACTTTCCTGGCCTATTACTTAGAATTTTTAGGTTTGAAAAATGTGTATATTCTTTAGGGGACGCTATAATAGCACTACTCGATGTACAATCATGAATGTTATTAAAAACTTTAGAATATTAATAAGCATTTTTTATCTATTTAACGTATGTTAGTTCTTAAGTATAAAATATAAAATGATGGCCAAAGATTAGAATATCTTATAGTTTCTCGAATAAAATTGATCCTGTTCCCGTTTTTAAATGCTGAGTGAGTTTAACGAAAGTCTTCACCAAAAATTATTATTTTATTTCTGAAAGGTTTTTTATCGTCCGACCAATCTCTTGAACTTCCATCATCCCTTCCCAATGCCTTTTTTGGAATAATAGAAGCATCATCCTAAATGATAATTTTTACCTAACGCAATTTTTTTTTTTTTATTTCAACTGGAGAAACGAACTCTCTATAATATTAAAATCTAAAGGAAGTCTAAAAAATCTGTGAAAAGTCATTCCCTTAGAAAGTAAAATAGAAGCACTTCCTGTCCAAGCGATTTTGTTTCAATGGATAAGAAATAGTAAATTATTGTGTTGTATAAAAATGTTTTTCCAGATCCACCAAGACCACAAAAATTTTGTTTTTCTTCATTTAATTATTTCTTAAAAAATTAGATTTTGATCATTGCTTAGTTCTGAAGACATTTCATGAAATTTATGTTTACAAAATATCATTTCATCTTTGTCACTATCGAAATTTGTTTGCATCGATTCTGTTGGTTCTGGTGAGTTAAAATTTTTAAAGACATGTTTTTAGAAATAAAAGTTTCGTTCGAATGTAGATGAGCTTCATTTTCGTCATCATTACAATCTTCTACAAAAATCTTTTAGTATTTATCCCAGATAATGTTACTTACAAAATTTAAAGTCATAAGAAACGATGCAAAAAATTTGCATAGTTAAAAAAGTAGAAAAACGTTACAAACTTCTTCGAAAATGATGTCTATTTGATAATCATGCTCTCCTAATCCTATAAAATAGCTTTTTCTCTGAAAGTGTCGCATGTGATGTTTTTAACTGTTTTAAATCTGTTAAACATGTTTTACCTACTACTTTATTCGAAATCATTCTCAAAAAAATCTCTGTTGATCTTTTGGAGGAACAACATTTATTCTACTAATCATTATATTTTTTCCTAATCTTTTTCGCTTGTTTCATTGTTTTGCTGTATTGTCAAATGAATAATATTCATGAATGTTGACGTATTTTATTGATTTTGCACTCTTATTAATTTTGTTAAGTTCAAAGTAGAAGTTATTGAAGCCTTTATGCAGCTTTCATCGGGCTTAAGTATCTACAATAATAAGGTTGTACAATTTCATTAAGTAATTCTGTATCAGTAAAATTTTACTTTTCTTTTCGTATTTGAAAAAAGCTCTATCACTTCCTTTACCTATATAATAGAAATTATATTTGATACTTTGTATTAATGCGCAACATTCTACGTTTACATGACAGTTATATTTTATCAACAAATATTTATTGTAAGGTACCACCATTAAATTGAAAAGAGAAATTTTTTCTTGACTGTTTTTTATTTTATATATAAAAATCTCATGAAAATTATCTCTGCTTTTATATTTAGGGTAGCTATTTTCTTTGAATTTTTTAGTTGATGTGAAGCGTTTTGAAAAATTCTTTCGAAACTTATATTATTTTTATCATAAAATGGAGTATTTTCATCATGTGGACCATAAAGCATATGTTTTACAACCAACTTCTTAAGATCATTCTTATTATTTGAAACTTAAACAAAGACGGATTCATCTATTCTATCAGGTAATATTAATTTATTGTTTGTATGTAATGTAATAAGAACATCTGCATGATACAATCCTTGTTTTTGAAATTGAATGATATAGACATACTACCATTATTACTACTACTACCACTACTACTACTACTACTACTACTACTACTACTAATACTAATACAACTACTACTATTACTACTACTACTATTACTGCTACTACTACTACTACTACTACTACTACTACTACTACTACTACTACTACTACTACTACTATTACTACTACTACTACTACTACTACTACTACTACTACTA
>JAPYYV010006469.1:0-14278 GCA_030522625.1 Copidosoma aretas | reverse complement strand
CGACCAATGCAGAAACTGCATGGGTCGCTCACATAGCATCAGCTGTGTACATCAGCCGTTTCAGCTGAAGTCCACCTTGCATTGGGCAGCACCGTCGTTGTGGCAGAGCTGCTCCGCCAATCCACCAGTTTTTTTTTTCAGTGTGGTGTCTTTCTGTTCAATAGTCCAACCAGACATACATATGTACCGTTTTATAAGCGTAATAGTCTTCATTTACTTCGTTTCATCAGTTCATTACTAAAGATTCCCTTATATGCTTATATTCAGGAAAAAAGGAACAATTTCTAAATATAACAAGATATAACAGATTAGCTAGCTAATATGACTGAGGTTATCAATATCTTTTGGATCAGCTGATATAACTAAGGGTATCAATAGATCAAGCCGTGCGTAAAATTCAATTTTACGCACGACTAAGGGTATCAATAGAAGAAATCGAATTTTACGCACGACTTAGGGTGTCAATAGAAGAAATCGAATTTTACGCACGCCTTGGTCTTGTACATGACAGCGGCGGCGGCGTCGACGACAGCGGCGAAATTATTTTAGTATACATAAAAGATATACATATATGAACTAGTGGGGCTCCGCCCCCTGCGCGCTTTGCTTGCCAACTCCTATTTTAAATATTTTTATTCTCAGGTCTGAATAATAAATAGAAAAATTTATTTTTTAATACACATTTATGCGTACAAACATAGATAACCAAAGCGATCTCATAAGCATTCACTTAAAATTCGAATAAATGTAGTCAATATATGAATTAAGTTTACTGATTTATCAAACAATTGTTAATAATTTGATAGCGATAATGACATTAATTAGTACTTTAAAGTTAATATTGATACATATGTATATGTATATAATATTTACGCAATCATTATTATTACAGAAACAGTTATGCGTCCTTTTTGTTGTTTTTGGTTATTTTAGAAATAGTTATAGATATTAGTTTATAATAGGATATCATTTTGAAATTCTTTCTTAATATTTGTAAATGGATTTGTAAGTGGATCTTTTACATTATTATTTTTTCATTTCTTTTATTGATTTTTATATACTTTTACATTTCTTTTTCTTATTTCATAACTAATAAAAATTCTTATCCTCTTGTATCAGTACTAATATTATTTTCAATAGAATAACCTATGTAATTAATTAAACATACAACAGCATGTCAGAATTTCTTTTTACATTTACATAATATTATAATTTTTAATGCATAACATATTTTTGAACTTTGAATCTTCACTGTTATGCCTTATTTACCTACATAAATATCTTATATTTTCACTTAAATCATCTACCTCCTGCATATCTCTCCATTATCCTTTAATCCTATATTTCTGATATTATTATTTCATTCGCTGTTTTTTCTCCTCTTTACATAGCAATGTTAGCTTTATATTTTTTTTCATTGCAGAGCCTACAGTCTATGACTAAAACTTCTCAACTCACCTACATCTTTTTCTTTTACTTTATTTTTCACCTTGCTTTTTTATTTTATTTTTTAATTTTTTTACGGATGATAAAGTTGTCAATTATCATATAGTTTTTCTGTATTTTCTGATGGACAAAAGTCTTCCTTTCCTT
This sequence comes from Copidosoma aretas, assembly GCA_030522625.1. Lineage (NCBI taxonomy): Eukaryota > Metazoa > Arthropoda > Insecta > Hymenoptera > Encyrtidae > Copidosoma > Copidosoma aretas. The sequence continues at coordinate 12,685 of JAPYYV010006469.1, read as the reverse complement.
TGGGATATTATCTTTAATTTTTTAAATTTTATTTTTTTTCGTTGCTCTTTTGGTAAATCCTATCGTTTCCCAATCCTATACTTTTTTATATGCAACTTTAACTTCTTTCCCTATTTTGTATGATTTTTATTGATTAAGTTAGTTAATTCTTTGATTAGGCATAAATAAGGCCATCTGCTCTTGTCCATTTTTGTTATGTGCAAAAAGTATATTTATTCCTTTTTCTCATGCCTATTTCTAGGCTAACCCTTCTTGCCTTCATTTCTCATGTATATCATGGTTTGTTTGCATTTAAACTAATCATGAGATTCGTAAATGCAAGTCTATTTTTTCCCTTTTTTCTTTCCTTTTTCACTCCCAAATCCATGGCTACCTTGCCCGTCTCCAGCTTCCGTATATATCCTCTTTTGTTTTTGCATCTAAACTCAACTTCATATTTTGAATCAGCCTTCTATTCTTTCTACATATATTTTTTCGGTTTCATAGGCAACTCTTAGCTGCGTATGTGCAATATAATTTAATCATTTAGTCTATGAAAAAGAATATTTAATTCGAACTTTCTACGTCAGCTCTTTTGCTTAAGCTTAAACGGCTTTGACTGCCCATTGCACCCTACCTATCGTTTTTTCTGTGTGCCACAATAATTTTTTGTTAATAACTGCACTTTTGGATCCATGTCCTCGTTTAAAACTTCTAATGTCTCTAATTCAAATTAGAACGTCTCCGTTTTTGTCTTTTTTCATTCCTAAAAATTAAGATTTTTTGTTGTGCTGACTTCCTGTTCATTTTTGTACTATTTTTATGTGTAAGTCTTTCTGCAGATATTTTTTGTTTTTAAATTGCTGGGCGCCTAAAACAACGTCATCAGATAATTTGAGACAGTTTATTTTTAGTTTACCTACTGTTACACCTCCTGCATTATTTTACATCCACTTATCGTCTATATTCTCTATAAATAAACTTAAAATTACCAGGCAACATGGGCAACCTTGCCCTACTCCTTTCATTTTTTTAAATAAATTTATTTGCCCCTAGCCATAATTACCTGTTTTTTGGTACAGTTTTAGATTTTTTCAACATTTTTTTCATTTTTATATTTATCTCTCTCATGTATAATTTGACCCGGAACATTTCTCTATTGATGTTATCGAATTCTGTTTTGATGTTATCAAATTCTGTCAATTTTAATACTCTTTTTTTCGGTTTAAGTAAAATATGTATCATTGTTGTCTTTTAACAAATTTTTAAAATCATCCTTTTATCCCGCGCAATTATTGTGAAATCTTGTTTATCAATTTGCATTGATTTAGGTTTATAGATAATATCATTTTTAGTTACCCTGTAAACTGTGTAGTTACATTACGTAACCTGTCCTATTTTTTTATATCTAATGTTGAATAAATATGTATATTTGCCCATTTGCGCACTCTGCTCGCTAACGTTCCAATTTTTTATATTTATAATATGAATCCTTTTAATAATTATCATATGAATATATACAATTTTTTATAAGATAAGCATTTTTTTCTGATTTAATAAATAAGCTTGTAATTGCTTTATTTTTAATTTAAAAAATGATTATTGAAATATATTTCAATTTTTTTTTTATTTATACAATTTTTTTTTTTTTTTTTTTTTAAATGCTATTTTGAAAATATTTCTCTTTAAAAAACTTTCTATTCAAAACATAATAGAACACTGAAAAAAACGATTGCTTGGGCTAGGACTTCAGACACATATACAGTCGTGGTGTATTGTGATTTTAGATGACAAATAATTAAATTCAACTTAGCATATATTTCGCAGTGCTTTTTCATAAATCAAATGCTGTGCTATTTTTTTGGGTTAATTTATTCTCTATTTTTTTTAAACAAATTACCATTTACTTTAAGTACTCATAGAACAACTGTAAAAGCTGTAACGAACATACTAAAAATAATTGGTCTTTCAAATAAATTTCATCACATCTGTATTGCATTAATATAAGATTATCTATCCGCGACAATAAGAAATTAGATTATTGTCGCAGCCTTTATAAGGCATAATATACCTATACTAGTACAATAATTCCATTGCTTTAACGCATTAATGCTTATTACACTTTTTACGCACTATTTACACATTTTATACAATTGCCACCATTCTATTTAAAAAGCTTTTACAATATCTAGTGATTTTATGATTTCCTTTATCTCGTGACCATTTTTTAACTTCATATTGTGGTTTTTGTAATATATTCCCACAAGTGTATATGGTCCTTCATACTGTGCTTAATACTTCTTTCTTGGCTCCTTTAGAACATATACTGTCTCTCCTTTAGGAAAAATATTATGTTGAGCTTTGTATCACAATAATACTTAGATCTGTACTTCACCTGCAATTTATTCATGGCTGCAATCGTTCCTAGCCGCGTCATCGTTTTCATCAAATCTTCTAAATATTCACTATACTTTAGTCCGCCTGCTGTTTTCTTGAAGCTTTACGGGATTCTGGCTGGATAGCCTAGTAATCTTACCTGAGATGCTATACTTGTAGCTGTGTGATTTTTCGTATTGTACGTGCACAGGCACATTCCCAGATGCTCATCCCAACAGTCATCTTCATCTACGTATGCCTTCAGATACTCCGTTAATGTGCAGTGCATTCGTTCTATCGCGCCATTAATTTGTGGGTAAATAGCTGTAGTTCCCATTTTGTCTATTTTGAATACTCTTGCGATCTCCTCCAATAATTGTTTGTCATAGTGTGCGTCTCTATTAGACAAAATTTTTTCTAGTGCACCAAAGTATCCTATTGCTGTATTCAAAAGAGCATTAGCTATTTCTAAAGCAGTCGCTCTGTTTACTGGTAGCAAAATTATATATTTTAGAAGCCAGTCTTGGATTGACAGTATGTGGTTGTTACCATGTGTAGATGGTTTGTTTATCGGACCGTAAAAATTGATCGATTTGTTTTTCAAATAGATCACTTGGCGTATCTGTAATAATAATTGCCTGTACTGTTTTTACCCTAACGAGCTTCTTGGATTGGCATGATTCAAAAGCCAACATAAACTGACGCACATCCGGTCGCATGTTCCCTCAATATTAATCCTTTGCGAAGTTGTTGTACGTTTGGTTCATGCCCCTGTAGCCTCCCATAGATGATTTGTGATATTCTTTTAGCACCTCGAACCGCTGTTCCACCGGTAGCAATATCAAGTTATTTAAATACAACACAGCTGATACATTTACATTTTCAAAGATATTTTCGAACTGCTCCGCGAAGTACTCCCACTGTGCTGCGCTTAATATCGCAAGGTCTCGTATACTACCCACTGACTCTATGTTGTTAAACACCATGATCCGTTTTAGAGACGATATACATTTCTTGATAACCGATTTCAATTCTGTAATGTCAAAGTGTTTTTTAACGTATAATTCAATCACCGACACTTTTTTTGCTTTTGATACAGTGACGTCTCCAGTCATTTTATCCTCCTTAAGTATCGCTGCTGGATTTATATAACGTCTCTCCCGAAGCTCATCTATGACTTCTGTGTCCGGTACGTTTTCCGTTACTGTACAGAAAGCAATGTTGTCGAGCTATCTGAACGGGTGTTCATTTATTTTCTTAAGTCTTTGAAATGGCGGTATAGCTTTATTCTCTTCTAGTTTCCAGGGATATCTTTGTATTGGTAGCCGTAGCCTGTCCTCTTTGTACTTGTCTAGACCAGGTATGGTTGCGCTAACTTTGTCGTGATCCGTACTGTCCTCGCCACTATGTTCTTCTATATTATTAATCAGCAAATCTTTGCCGTTCTCATCATCTTCTTCCATTTTGATAATCTCACTATCTATCACATTGCCAGATATCTCCTATTTTTCCGGCTCCGCTACTGAATTTGGCTCATCCGGTGGTTTCCGTGGGTGTAGAGGAAGATCTCGTTTTCTGAAACTTGTCTCTCTCTTGATTCAAAATCCGTTTTCCCGCTCGTCTCTTGATCGGTATGATTCTTTCCCGTTGTTCTTTTTTTGATCTCCCCTTGTGTTCTCTGCCGTATTTACAAATCGTATTTAAAAATCGGGTTTCCTTTCTTTTTCTCAGCATTACTCTTCTCGCATCCCCAACTGCTACACTATCTTAACTTGAACTTTTATACAACTTGTTTGTTGACTCATAGCGTTTTTGCCATTTTTCGCAAAGCGCTTCATAATGTTCCGGCTTATACAGCATGTGCTTGTATTCTGCCTCTTTCATCCCCGTGTAACGTTGACACACTGGCGCGGGCGGTCCATCCCTATATTTGTACTGCACAGAGATGATCTTTTTTAATTACTGAAAAAAACCAAAAATACACTCCCCATCCCCTGACTTGTAGTTTTGTCTTAAAATCTTTCTAGTGTTTTCTTGATCGATGCAGTCATCAACATGTTTTGAATGCAAGAAGATTTGTCTTAACAGTGTTGCCGTCAAATCTCAATCAAACAACACCATAAGGCTGTAAAGCAGGCAGTTACCATCATCTCCAACATCTACTATCTGCCACTTTTTCCAAGGCTCTGCACAATTTCCATCTGATCCGCCAATTTCCATTTCTTCCAATTTCTTCTGCTCGTTGAGTGCATCGTTTGAAATGTATGAGCCATTTTCTTCTTTGTTGTTGCTAAAATCAACTGATGCCATGGGAGTTTTCTCACGATTCAAGGAAAGTTTTTCTTCTTGATCATCCCAGGAAAGGTTGGCTCCCTCGCTGTTGGTGTTACTTCCATTTTTCTCTTTCTCACTATCGTTCTTTGCTCTTACATTCTTTTTATTTGCTTTTCTATTCTGTTCCTTGGGTTAGTTATCATTTTTGCTAACGTCGCTACTACTATCTCTTACTTTCCATACGTCAATCCTGACTCCTGGTCTGTCACCTACTTTTCTGCTCCTTATCTCGATGAAAACTTTTGTTTTAACTGTATTACCCTCACCGTCCAGAACGCCAGCAATATCATTCGACTCTTTCGGGTTTTCTTGCCTTGAGTGTTTTGCTTTTGATCTCTTTTCTGGTCATTTGATCCCCTAGAGCACTACAACTTCTTGAGTGTCTACCTTTATTGTTCTCTTCATCCATCCTGTATTCGGTTCCTTCCGAATGTGGATTTATTATCTCCAAGTCCTCGTCCTTTTTTCTTTCTGGTGCCGTTCCCTACATTGCGCTTCGCCTGCCATTTTTACTTTCTTTGTTGTGTTGCACTCTATAAAATCAGCCTCTGGTACTATAAGTTCCCTTGCTTTGTTTGAAAAATTCCCGCATTCCACATAAATTATACCCTTATTATTAGTGGAATAGAAGTCCTCAAGATGCACGTATTCTCCTACATTTTGGAGTGGCATACATCCGACTAGTATGTTCTTGTATTCTTCCTTGATCCTCGCGTAAATGACCTGTCTGGATCTCACTGCTATCTCAAAGTTTTCTGCCTTCTTCATTAGAATTTGTACACCACCTGGGCTTAACTTATTATTTCTTGCGCTTATTTCACCATTGTGCTTTTTAAATGTCCCATCCGAGGAAATTTGAAATCATGTAATGAAAAAACAAACACTATAATCTATACAAAACATTTGTGTAGTGTATTAAATTTTACATTTAAATTTTTCAATAACTCCTCTTGATTCCAGCAATTCCTACTACACTAAGAGAATGTTGGCACTGCTGCAGTGCCAACCGAAACGGCTACCATACCATACTATGGATTGGCAGCACTCTTACAACTTGGGTGAGCTGCTCTCCCGGTTAGGACCGCAGCGTTCCTAAAAATAAGGCAGCAGTGCTACCAGTATACTGGGATACTGACTGTACCTATTGATATGGTATAGCTACTTCCCTAACCGTTGGCGCAGATACGATACCGTTTGGCGCAGCTGCTCTCCCAAAAGTGGTGGAGCCTATGCGCTACGACGTAAGTGCGCCACAGGACCACAGTTAGTGCTGCAGCAGTGCAGACGTTATCTCAGTGTACACAAAAACATACAGAAAATTTAAATGGATATAAGGAAATAAGTTGGAGATGATAGAGCGGATGTGAATAGGGAATAGCCATTAAAAATTTTTATTGGGTTAAACATTGTTAAACTTTTTTTCTAAATTCATTTTTTAGGAGCTGAGTGTGCCAGACGGAGGTAGGGGATGAGACTGATGTGGAGGAGCGGAGGGGAGCCAACATAAATTTTCATTTGGTCAAACTGAACAGTAAAATAAAAGATAAACTACGCTATTTGAGAGGGGCTGGGCGCGCGGAAGGAAGAAAGTACTCGCCATAATGCAATAAAATATATAATATAGAAAGATATATACTAGTGGAGCTTCGCACTCGGCTCGCAAATCATCCATGCTTTGATTACAACTTTTACCAAAGCTCTGCATTATTTATATAAGTTTTTGAAGAAATATCTATTTTTAATCTGAATTGATAAGAAATTAACTAAGTATATCACTCTTATTTAAAAAACTTAAAAGTTTAAGTAATATAAAAGATTAAGAAATACAGCCATTTATGTGCTCAAAAAAACACGATTCTTTTAGATCTCTCTTCCACTGTACTAAATTTGTAATATTAGTAGAGTCCTCTTTTGATATGCTACAATAATAAGATATTGAATGGCGAAGTCAGTATACTTTTTAGAGTTACATACAAATTATTTTATAAAATTTTGCAAAATTGTATGAGTACATATTTCTAATAAAAATATAACTTTTTAAAAATAGATATGGTTTTCGTTGTGTTCGATTTTTTTATTTTCCAAAGCTTGTTCTACTTCCCAAATGATTTCATATACAGTTACGAAAAGAAAATTTGAAAAATATTCAAGTGTTGATGAATCATGTGCAATAGTTACTACGTAAATAAGTTTTTAAAGTAAATATTCGCGAATTACTTGTGTTTTAGGGCATTAAAAATCTTCAATCGTTAATAAATTACAAACAAAGCTAATAAAACGAATGAGAAAAGTACAATCAAAATATGTCACAATGGATCTATATCAATTTCACCTTTTTTTAATCATGCCTTTTTTCAGTTACTTGTATTTATAAGACAATAGAACAAAAATATATGTCGGAATCTACACAAAAAAAAATACTTTTCAGATGTCAAAATGTCAAAAGATGATTTCGAAGATCACACCGTCTAAAAGCAATAAAAGCTGCTTAAAGAAGGCTAATTCTTCCGCCTCTACAGTGTACATCTAAAATTTTTCGCGGAACACCCAATATAACTTTTCGAAGAAGTACATCAATGAGAACGCAGATGCGCTAAAATCAAATGATTGACCCCTTTCAATCTAAGCTTATTTCCGGATTGTTATAGTATTTTTTTAGAAATAAATCTGAAGTGCGTTAACATACCTTCAATTTTAGCCCAGGTTTAGTCAAAAATATTGAACTGGGCTGCAGTTACGGGTAATTTCTTTTAATAATCTTGATATTTCAAATAGCTAGTGTACATCATTCAATACATCGCAAAAAATTCTCAAGTTTGTCTTTAAATTGTGTTTATTTCTTTTTCATATCGATGCATAATAATCCCTAATTTGTTGCAAAACCGACTCATTTTCTTTTTTAATTTGTCGCGATATGTGAAAAATAGTTTTAAGTTGACCGTAAAAATGCTACTATTTTTTTCAAGTTCCTCTTGAGTTTTTAATTCACGATTCAATGTATTGCGATTGATTGCTTTGTTATGTTGCGGATAAATGAGAAGAATAATGTGTCTCATGAAAAGTTGATCATAAAAAATACAATGTAAATATCATAAAAATTTTGATATCACATACTATATAAGTTAGCGCACGGTAAGGCGATTACCGCTGCGAGGGATTAGGGGGAGCAGGAGCCTTTTTTAATCATACCGTTTTGTAATTGTGATTGTGCCGTAGTTTTTGTCCGATCTCCTTTAATCACGTGTCTATGAATACGAGAGCCAGCTCTTGGCCAATAGCAGACATACTGCTTTACTGCTTGTTGCCGTCACGTTAGTTGATGACCCAGTAACTTCACAAATTGTGAACAGCAAATTATATTTACATAGTATTTTAATAAATTATATCAACACAAATATATCTATTACAGTCATAATGCAACTGTTGCGGGTACTTTACATAAATCTTTTTTCTTTTTTACAGTAATAGACAGTAAAATAACTAGAGTTCACTTTTTTTTGGCGATTACACTATTTACATACCTCGATCGAATCAAGGAATAACCTTAATATATATTTTATCGAGTAAACACCCGTGTAAGTTTCAAGCTAGAGTTGCTACCCATACACGTTATATATAAATTAAATCAACAAGCAAAATTAAACTGAAAACTGGCAATAAACACTTTTAAGTGTCTCCCACCCATTGACATACATAAGTTTAGACCGAACATAACTTATACGCTTAATAAGCAGCACACGGTCTGAGAAAACAGATAGAGAAGGCTGCTTTGGGCGGAGCTGTTATCTCTTTTCATTTTCAGAACCAGCTCACTGGCATACGTTTGGTCTATACTTATATATGTCTATGCTCCCACTACAAACGTTGTAGTACAGAGCATGCTTGATAGTAAACACATTCTGAGTTTCTGCATTAACAGCCATTACGGTCTGTGCGTACCAAATATTTTTAAGTGTGAATATGTATGCATGAATGTCTGTTCAAACATAGGTATGTACGCATGTATGAATGCTTGTATATATGTATGATATATGTATGCATGTGTGTATGTATGTATGACTTTAAGTATGTACGTATGTTTACATGTATATTACATTTATGTATCCCTATGTATGTGTATGTTTGTATGGAGTTATCCATTTATAAACGAAAAATGTATGTATCATTTTATGTATCTATCTGCGTATGTGTGTGTATTTTGTTGAACTGCTTATGATTTTACGATCGTTCATATTGACGATCTCAGAAGTAATATAATGACTGATCATAGTACCAGCGCTCAATCTTAAGGGGCAGGTACCAAGACAAGTCATTCTATCTTTTTTTAACGACGTATGTATGCAAAATTTACTGTATATGTATGTCAAGATATCTGTATGTATTCATGGAGTATTTTTGACACAAATAATAATACAATATAATTAAAATTTCTTTTTTTATTTAATAATTTGCACTTTTTTTATTGACTCTGTCGAGGCTGCTGTACAAATAAATGTAAAAATCGTATAAGTAAAACACAACATTTTTACACGGGCATTCAATCCACGTTGTATAATCTACGGACGCATCTCCCTTTCTTTCTCCTCTTCCTTGTAGACCTATATAGCACATGCCTGCTCCTCTCTCTCGCCCTCGCAGGCACACACAGCGTCTATACACATTTCCCCTCCGCTCCTTTAGCACCTTGTATACCAACGTGCACATGTCTACTCCTCTCTTTTGCACTCACAGCCACACTTCTCGGCTCCACCCTTATCGTGACGTAGCCTCTCGTCGAGTAAGATGTGTGCCTGGTTCGACAGCTGGCCATGGCGTGGCGCTTAAATCAGTGGCTTGAAAAGTTGAAGTGCCTGTTAGCATTGCAGTTAGCAATCTCTCTAATAATCACTGCTTCCAGCTCGTCGGCGTCGTCATCGTCGGTAGCGCCCAACAAAATGCCGATTTCCAACAAGCTCGGCGAGTGCAACATAACCCACATCGTCATTTGCTGGAACCTCCAATGCCAGTCTCAACTGTTTTTGCCTTCGCCTATTTCCTCCCTCAACTTGGTTGCTGTTTTCAAACTGACCACCTACAAAACATTTTTTGTGTCATATACGCATCTTAAGTTTAATTTTCTTAAATTAAGGATTAAATGTAATTGTTATTTTATAGGTATTTTTGATCACAAAATTAAGTTCAATTGTTTTCTGATATGCGTCATGTATAAGACATAGCTTGATTTATTTGCTTTGTTCTCGAGAATCAAATGAAAGGTGCATCTTCCGTAGGGTATTGGAAGGGGCGAAGCTGAAAAGCATCTAACTGCGATCAGTTCGAGCGATAGAAAATTTAGATACAATTTCCAAAATGTTTATAGTACTAAACAAGGAAAAAAAAATAAAATGGAACAGTCGTGGGACTGCCAGGAGAAGCTATGCTTATAAAGAAAAAGAACAAATTATCACCTATTAAAATTATAGCAACCTGACATCAGCTTGGTTGACGCATATCTTGCACATCATAAGTGTACAAATTTAATGTCCATAAGAATTCATAATAAATTAAGGAAGTTGGTCCAAGAGCAGGACAATGTAATTATTAAAAATTATTTTAAAAAATTGTCCAATATTTCGGCAACCTCATATTGCCAGTTTCAGGGATACATTTAAAATTTACGGTCGTACATAGGATGATTAAATAACACATAAATAAGTGCCATTGGTGGACTAAACAATTTATCTAATGTAAAGATGAAAACCTAATTAAGTCGAAAATTCCAACCAGTTTTTACTTTATTTTTAATTCAAACAGTCCCACGAGAATGAGTAATATTGATTCCAACATAGCACAAAACGTTTCTAAAACGTTTAATTAAAAACTTAAAAACGTTTGTCCCAAAAGCTCAGAAATTTTTCTGAAACGTCTTTAAAATCGTAATTTTTCCTGAGCTTTGCATAAGTTTATATGAAACGTTTCAGAATCGTTTCAGAATCGTTTCCGGAATGTTTTCAAAATGTACCTGAATATAGTACTTACAACTGCATTTAGACAAATATTAATCATTAAAATATTTGTTTAATTCGACTATTTACTAACTAATCATTACACGGAGAGGAAAATCATAGGGCTGTCCCATAGGTGCCTCTGGTAAAAGTCCACTGAAGCGGGCACCAGTGTTCACACTATACAGTTGATGCCATGGCCTCATATACACGATGAGTTTGCAACCTGCGCTATAGCCACGGTTAAAACTCATGGAGGAATTGAATTTTTTTCATTGCTCTCTTCTGTTTTGACTTGAAGAAAAGAGTGGAGGTTTAGTCTCCCTCCAGTTCCCCCACTCTCTTCATCTTCAGCAAATCAGAGCCTACGCGTGGCCCCTCTTACCCGCGCCCCGCACTACCTATATGTATACTAGCGTGCGAGCTGCGAAAGAGATAGAGAATACTAGAAATAAATTTTTTGGGGAGACCACCACTCAAATCTCAAGAGGGCAATGACAAAAATCCAATGCCTCCATGAGATTGATCCGTGCACGGCTTTACTAAACAGCCATTGCTATAGCGCAGGATGCTTACTCATCGTATACATGAGGCCATGGCATCAACTGCATAGTGCGAACACTGCGAACACTGGTGCCCGCTTGAGTGAACTTTTACCAGAGGCACCTATGGGACAGCCCAATGATTTTTCTCTCCGTGTACATATAAAATCTCTATTGAATGCAAACTTAAAACGAAGGTGAACATCGCATTAAATTCCAAGAGTGAACGTAAGACGAAAAATATTATTAGTAAAAGATGAAAATGTTTCCAAATAAAATTGAGTAAGTAAATTGCCTAAACACACATTTGTACTTCCATTATTCGGTTGTAAAGATGGAAAACAAAAATACTGGTTTTTGTATCTTACAGTAATGTAATTTATGAACACGGTATTTCGTCCACTCTGGTCGAGTGGATAAGATACTCGCCTCTCGTCCTAGCGGACCCTGCTCATATCCCGGGGTCAGATTTTACTTTTATTGTTGTCATTTTTTAAGAATCTAGGTATTGCTAAAAAAATAAAAAAAATTTATTTTTTTGTAAATTGGCACTTAATTCAATTACGTTTCAGAAACATTCGAGAAACGTTTCTGAAACGAATCAAATAACTCATTCTGAGCTCAGCAACGGACATTTTATGGTTTTAAAGACGTTTCAAAAATTTCTCTGAGCTATTGTGAAAATCGTTTGTAAATTTCAAATTGATTAAATGTTTTAGAAACATTTCAGAACCGTACTGTGCTATGTGGGTTATGGGATACTGGCGAATTCTCGTTGTACTGTTTAAATTAAAGAGAATGTATAACTGATTAAAATTGTTGACTTTATGTTTTCATCTTTAGATTAGATACATTTTGGAGTCTTAAAATGAAACTTATCTATGCATTATTTAATCATCCTTTGTACAACTGTAATTTTAAAAACGTATCCCCTATAATGACAACATGTTGTTGCTGAAATATTGGACAATGTTGTAAAATAATTTTTTAATACATGAACAGTCCTACTCTTCGAAGATGTCTCTTAATCAAGCATGGAAAAAATATCCTGTTTTTAAAATTATTGTTTTTTATAAATTTTTTACAAAAAATTTATGTGCACATTCATGTACATATTCTTGACGTGCTGTAATATTTTTGAAATTTTTCACCCCTATTCTATCATCATATGTGCAAAATGTGGAAAATAAATGTTATGTTCAAAAGTGGATCATAACCTTTCTATTAGTGCGCCTCAATATTTATCATCTCTTTAGGAAACCCGTAAAATCGTTATTTTTGGTCTATGTTACTTCCTCTTTAAGATTAGCATGCTGTCTGTTTTCAAATTTATGTTGTCACGAAATCATTTTAAAGTAAAGTTGGCATATCTGTGGCGCCAGCCGACAGCCGAAGCTCCAAGCAAGCTTCGCGCCGCAAACAACAGCTCATACCACGAGCGGTCTGGTAGTGGGCGCTCAACGCGCCCTC
>JAPYYV010006468.1:0-21125 GCA_030522625.1 Copidosoma aretas | reverse complement strand
TTGACACTCTTGACTGCGTATGTTTGTATGCTTACACTGGACTTGGTTTAATTCGTTGAGTGGGTAATATGGAATCCCCCAATGAGAGAGGTTATGCTATCAGAACTGGCTAATAGGAATTAAATGTTTGAATTTCCCGCTCAAGGAATTAAACCGAGTCCACTGTAGGTACATACAACTTTTTCAACTCCCCCGAGGTCGAATTTTGGAACGCCTGCCTTGCTACCTACAATCGATAAGTCGACTTTCGAGAGATTATTACTTACTTCATTTAGTCGAAGTAACTTTTATACACACACTGATAAAATATAGTAGTGAACTATTTTTAATATTTTTATTAAATGAAATCAGCCTATTCATTAGTGTGATCAGTTGATCTAACAAAAATTTGTAATCATGGAATCCAAATGGTTTTAGAAAAAAAGAAATTAACCAGTCAAACAGAAAATGGCTTTGAATGCAACTAAAGTTGCTTTAAAACAAGGGAAAACAGCCTTGTTTATCTGTGATATGCAAGATAAATTTGTCAAAGTTATTCATGAATTCGACAAGATTGTTGTAAATTCGTCAAAACTGGTTCGTACTTACTAAAAAAAAATACGTGTCTAATTAAATTCTACAGTTTCATTAAAAAATTTCACTCATTTTGTTTACAGATCCAAGCTTGCAAAATATTAAACGTTCCAATGGTAGTTACAGAACAAAATCCAAAGGCCTTAGGTCACACAGTTTCACAGTTGGACATCACTGGAGCAAAGGGTCCTTTTTCTAAATTTCAATTCAGCATGTTTACACCTGAGGTTTGTATAACATAATGTAGAAATAATAACAGTGGTATTACAATTTTTGTTTTTGTTCTCTAGGTCAGCAAAGAACTTTCATCTCTTTGCAATTGCGGACCACCAGAATCTGTTCTTCTTATTGGTATTGAGTGTCATGTCTGCGTAGAAAATACAGCTATTGATTTAATACAGAATGGATATCAAGTCCACACTGTAGCTGACTGTTGTTCATCTAGGACCCAAGAAGATAGATTACTTGCTTTAGAGGTAAAACTATTAGTTTTCTTAAATGTTATCTCAGATACGACTGTATACATATATGAACTTATCGAATGCCGTTTCCAAAATTAAAATATAATTTTTACAGAGAATGAAACAAATTGGATGTCACATTGCAACTTCTGAAAATGTAATTTTTAAACTTCTTAAAGATGCCAAACACAAAGACTTCAAGCAGATTCAAACTTTAGTCAAGTCCCCGACAGTTACTACTGGACTGGCACCAATGTCAAAAATGTAATACAAAATACATATTTGTTTCTGTCTTTTACATTCATGTATATAATACATTGATGTTGTAGTAATAAAAGCTATTATCATAAAAAACAAATTGTCTTTTTTAAAAAAATTTTATTAAAAAAGTATTCAAAATAATGTTTTTTTATATCAAATCTATAATAATTAGTGGCCTACTTTATACTCCAGTTGAACCAAAACCACCTGATCCCCTTTTAGTGTCATCTAGAGCTTCAACTTGTTCCAAATCTGGATAAGAAATTTTTTCACAGATGAATTGAGCAATGCGATCTCCGGGTTTGACAATAAAATCAGTATCACTATGATTGAACAAGACTACTCCTACTTCTCCTCTGCAACAAATTTGTAGAATTTTATCAGTTGGTCTGTCATAATGAATCACGATGAATCAAAGTTTGAGCAATTGAAAGAATTTTACCTGTAGTCTGCATCGACGACTCCAGCACCGACGTCTATGAAGTTTTTCAGTGCCAAGCCCGACCTAGGTGCTACCCTGCCATAACAACCCCCAGGCACAGCAAATTTCAAATCAGTTTTGATGAGCGTTTTTCCTCTGGCTGGTACTACATGATCATAGGCACTGAAAAGTAATAAAGAAGTAATTTAACAAGCCGTTGCAAGATTGCCTAAACGCCAAAATTGAAAAGTAAAGGTCATAAAACATGGGGGGTAGTGATCATGGCAGCTCAATGTGTAGTGCATGAGTGTAGAAAGTACTCGAAGGAAAAAAAAAAAAAAATTCATTGTAACGCAATGCAGTACTTATTCGAGGCAATGTAAGTAAGTATACCTCCTTAAATCGTAGCCCGCAGATAGAGCTGAACCTTTCTCGGGTGCAAAAGCTTTGTCAGTCATCTTGACGTACTTTAAAACGCACTTTTCGGCTCCAGGCATTCTGTCGGTGAATTCTGTGTTTCCGGTAATTGAGAACTTGCGAAATGCTAACGATCAATCACACAGAAAATACTTCTTAAAAAAAAGACTTAAATACTTTTCAAAATGTAGTAAAAAAGTCGGTAAAGTTTTGGCGGCAACGTAATGCCCGGTGTTATTGCGACTTGCGATAATGCCGATAATTGGGTGGGAGGTGGGATTTGGGTCTTAGACGCGCACGTGGTGGAACTGTGGAAGGTGGAACAAAAAGAATAAAGGTGTTTTTACATGGCAATTCTTAAGCCGTTGTATAAACACGCCCTAATATATTAATAAAAGTGAAAATATATAGAGGGTCCCGGGAAAACTATTAAAAAAAATTTGAGCGTGTACTAAATACGTATGCCTAAGGTATTTTGTTATTTATTATTTTACACTTTTTTAAATATAAAGCGACCTAATTTTTATTAAAACTTAAAACCAAACAAAAATACGATGCAATTTATTCATTGTTAAGAAATTTCAAACTTTATGAAACATGAATCAAAAAATACGTTGTTTATTCTTCTTTCAAGCCGCTATTTATAAATCATCTTACAATTTGGTAATGCAGCTGTTAATTCCAATAAGATCTGAGATTTGTCTTTTACATATGGCATACCACCCAGTTTGAGAGTTTTTAAGTGTCTGAAAGTAAAATAAGAAAATCTCTTCAAAATCATTTATGATTGATTAATTACTCCACACTCACATCAGATTTTTCAAGTCAAATAATGCCTCATCAGTAATATTTTTACATTCTACGACTTCTAAATGCATCAGTGAATCTTTAATGATGGATAGTAGTGGCAATGCTTGATTTTCTATGTAAGAACACCTCACAAGCTTTATTTCTTCAACATATTTACAACCACCTAAAATGCTACTTTATTAAAAATGTCAAGGAATTTCAGGGGAAAAAGATATCATTACTAACTAAAATGTTGAAATCCAATGTGATGAATTGCTGAATCAGTAGCATCAACTGCACGAATGTATAACTTTGTATCTTCTTGTGGCAACAAGTTATAATCTTTGAGGTACTCGTTAGAATCTAGCCATTTAACGCTAGCTCCATTTTTTAAAAGCCATTCAGCACAAGCACGATCAGGTCCTACTTTGTCCACTCTTTTTTTATTTACTCTAAAAGACAAAAGTTTTTAAGATATTTGATAAGGTCAAACTTTTGTACAAACATGTATTAAATTTTATTTTACCCATTAAACATGATGATTAACCATTTGTAAAAGTTTCTTGAACCAACAAAATTTATTTGATTATGATCAAATTTCTGAGGACATGAAAATATTCTAAATATTCTTGACGAAACCATGATTACAATTGAAAAACAATTTTTGATTAATAATAGTGATAAATCATTTATATTCCGTTTACTAGGTTTATTATTGTCCTCATGCAGTAGTAGAATACACACAGAACAACGTCAAAGTTCGTAACTATATATTGCGACTCACAACAACGGCACTATGCGTAATAGGTATAGGTATATGTATGTAACAGCTGACAAGTTGACAAAACTCTCATGGTTCATGAGAATCAGCTGATCAAACAAAAAAAAAAAAAGTTTAAAGGCAGCCATGTGTTAAAAGTGTAAGGATTAAAGTACGTATAGCGCTATTCAAGGTAAAAAAAGTTCGAAATATTTTCTTTTAAGCGGCATCCTTATAAGTATTTACGTGTCTATTTATTTAATATTTTTTAACTAATGAGTTTAAAAAGAGGTAGATCACTTATTTAACTATAGTTCAATTGTAAATAATTGTAATACAGGAAATAAGTAAAAACTTTCATGTTCACCAAATTTTTTGTTTATTTTCACTAAATAAATATATAAATGTTTTCTATACAATCTTTGTATTTACAATTTTTGTCACTTAAACGGTTTATGTACTTATCTTTTGTTCAGAGTACGTTGTAAAAATGATCACATATATTTTAGGTATGTGATTGGACATATTTTAAAAATATGAATGAAATTGTGAATCAATGTTCTTGTTCAATTTTTTTCGCGACATTTTTCTAACAATAAAAATAATTCATACTACAAATATTTTTCAATTCTAATTTCCTAAAAGAGCAGTTATGAATTGATTTATGTGATTATAGTATTGAGCTGCGACACTACTTGCATCTTTTTTAGATTTAATCAACAACCCACTAGCACTTAATGTATACAGATATGGAAGAACGGCGTAATGCTGTTTTATGTTTAACAAGCTATCGATATCAGTCAGTTGACAGCCATCTATCGCATCATCCGACAAAAGTTTTAGAAAGTATCGGTTATTAGCATGTCTATTACTGAAACAGTTGTCATACCACAAAGCACTGACAAGATCTTCAGCATACATGATAAGCAATTTGATACTTTTAGTAGGAGCACGAGTTTTATTTTCTTTAAAACGTTTTCTGTATTGCAGTAGAAGAGAGCATACTCTTGACAGTAAGGCACAGCTTTTAGTTACGAAACAGCCATATATGACAGCTGAGGGAGCTAAAGTAATTTTCATATCATTATAAACTTCCAATAAGTGAACTTGTTCATAATAAGATAGTGCTTCAGAAAGCAAATTTAAATCGTAAAAATGTATGTTTATAGCAGACATGATCAATTCTTTGGCAAATTTACTAATAATTTGCATGTTTTCTATGAGCAGACTGTTAAAACTTTGTCCTAAAAAAGGAAAAGATTTACCTTTGAAAGCGTCATTATTTGCAACAAATAAGTTTACCAAAAGTAGTTTAAGAGTCTTGATAATTTTTATTTTGTCACTCAAAGATGAACTGTGGAACATTAATTTCATGTGCTTCAACACATAATCTTGCAATTCTGTTGTTGAAACTGTACTCCACTGCATCAATGGTAGCAATTTGGCGTGATACTCATTCATGTAGCAGGATAAATATTCATTTATAAAATAATTGACTATTGAAATACCGTGTTGCATGTATTTAGAAAATTCCATTGTCATATCTAAAATTGTGTTCATTTCTTCATTAGAGTAACGACCATTTTCATAGATGAATGATCTCCAAAATGTGTAATACAAATTATACAAGAACCTTTGTTGATATCCAATATCGGTATAAGTTAAAAGATGGTAGCCAATTGAGTTTGTCAACAAAGATGTTGCTTTAGGTGGTAACTTGATGTCAAAATGATATTGCCCAAGTTGCATGTAACTAGATACATCAAAAATGGATTTTTCCGTTTTTTCATTGAATATGCTTGAGCCAATATTAAAATATCCAATGGATGGAATTAGAGGATCCTGATTTTTCTTTACTTGTCTAGTGGGAAATATCGCCCAATTACAATTGAATTCATCCTTAGTCTGACTTTGTTGCAAAGCTGTACGATCCCTTGCATCTTCAAAGCCAAGTCTTAAAATTTCCGGTATTGGCCGCCATATACTTTGAATATTGATAGCCGGAACTTTCTCAGGCACAAATTCTGGCTTGTATGATTTAAATAACGATAACAATGCTATTAAATGCTTTTGTGGCTTTCCATAACGTTCATTATTCTTTAACAATCTAGACACTTGTCTTCTCGTAACATCTTCTGGTTTTGTTATTAAATAAATTAATTGAGCCAAGCGAGATCCAAGACTTTCTTCCTTCATCATTGTGTAAAATAATGGATCATAAAATATATAAACAGAACTTTTGTTAATCAACTGGTACTCCAAACAACCAATGAGCCATTGCAGCAGCATATTCAGAGCTGTTACTGAGGCAGAGAGCGTTAAAAGCCATGTTATTATTTTTCTGACTAGATCATCATTTACTTTTTCTCTTGGTATCATACACTTTATCAACAGTACACAATTTTGTGCGCCCAAGACTGAACGTTTTAGCACATCTAACAATAGACTGAGTACATCATCATCTAATCCTCTCGCGGAAGCCTCAACTTGTAATATATTAACAGCCACACGGAAATCAGCCAGTGCTTTACCTTTTCGTTTGAGTTTCCTTAAAAATTGTATACATTCTTTAGTTTGGTTTGTTTCTTCTTCCATACTTGTATTCAAACTGCCTCACTCTTTACATTTAAAAGGAACCGTTTGCACTATTACTTAACCTAACAAGAGAGAAACACGCGCAACTCACAAGTAAAAGTCAAATGAACAACAGTATTTAAGAGAAACTTCAACACATTACTTACAACAACCACAAAAAAATTCTTACGATAAGTATTTGTACATATATACTTAAGTTTCCCCTGTTTCTGTTACTACGAACAAGAGTCGCTTAAAATCAGCGCGGGACCGCGGGTAACTCCGCGGTAACTGCACAATTACCTATATACGTATAATTACCTATATATATATATGGATCATTTCGCCAAAAACGATCTATTTCATGACTTTGATAGTTTCATGTCCCATTCAATTACAACGTCACGTTAAAGAGACTGAAAACTTTTCTAAATAATCATAGTGTTTTTCTGCTGACGTTACAACAGAAATCAGATCACAAAAATGTATTGCATTAGTTATAATTGAATAAAAGGGGTTAAAATTATTAGTGTTACGAGCTCGTGTCCCATTCCGAAATTTTCACTTTTGACGACACCTAGCTGGAGGCCACATACGACTTTTTCATTTTTCTGCGATATTGAGTGTGAAAGTTATTAGTGTGAACAACATTTCCACACACTTTCAAAAGTAAAAAAAAATTGCATATCCAAGACTATCTTCGCATATACGCGTTTTCTATTGGATAAATATCAACTTGGGTGGTGATACGAATATACGATAAGTAGCGGTAAAAAGTTCTTCATATGGGTGCAAGAGCGAAATTTAATTTTGAGTTGGAGCTCCGCAATCACGATTCAAGACGATTTGTCAAGTACGTACATACTTACAGAGATAATAATATTATACATTATATCTCTATGAGTACGTAACGCTGTTTTTTTGGTCACAGCCCGTAACAGTACCCATTGTATTACTATATATAGCAAAATTCATTTGAGAACAGAATCAGCACTCAGCACCAGCAGGGTCCAAGAAATTATACCTTATTTTGATCACGGACAATAGGAAAAAAAATATTAGAAAAATTAAAAACTCCTTTTACGACACTGTGGGCTTTGTCCATATAATTATAATTTCATCCTTTGACATTGGAACAGGTCGTTTTTGGCGGAATGACTCATATATGTAATATATCGGTGCGTTCGATTTAAGTACATCGTTCGTCGCGTATCGTATCAATCGTAATATTCGTAATGTTCGCTTTACCTGAAAGCTAGGCTTACGTGTGACCAAATAACCAAATACACCAAATTTTGAACTAAACGGACGGAGAGGCGGGAAAGGTTAAAATACATTGCGAGGTATAAGTAGAAAGAATTGTGGTAGGAGAAAAGTGCATTGAGTTCTCTCGATTCTTACGCAATGTCTGACTGCAAAACTATGTTTATTTACAAAGTAGATGTAATTATAATTATACTTAATTTATTTTTTTAGTAGATTTCGTTGTGATTAAATGAACAATTCATCTATCTTATTAAAAACACCCGCATCTAAATTACACTAAGTACTTACTTTTCATCCTGGATTTCAGAGTTGAAAGTGTCCCAATCTTTTGCTCAAGTGTTCATAGAAATTAGTATAGTATATTACACACCTACGGAGGGAATGTAAAGAATGCTGGGGCAGTGGGGCCTAATTCACAAAATGTTAGCACGCTCAGCAGCTTTGTTGACTACATTGAATGTATACCTAAATATGCGGTATTCATAATATATAGGTATACATTCAACATAGTCAGCAAAGCTGCTGAGTGTGCTAACATTTTGTGAATTGGGCCCCAGATCCGCACGTGTATTACCAAAAGTGAGATCTGAGCCAGTTCTGAGCATTCTTCCAAGTACTTCCCGTGGTGTGTGTACGATTTTTAGTGCCCTAGTGGCGCGGGAAGTGAACATTCCCGACTGCTCAGCGCGCGAAATAGTATTTTACCGTTCTCTGAGTGTTATTGTGTTCCTCGCCTTCGTCTCGGGAAGCAATTCCCAGGCTCCCAGCGGAAGACATTGAGAACTCTCTTAGTGTGAGCACTGTGAGCAGTGATGCGATTTTCGCCCGTAAGGTTAGGTTGTACTTTATATCCGGAGAAGAAAACTCGCATTCGCGAGTCGGGAGGAAAGTGCGGCATTATCTCACCAATACCATACATACTTAAACTTGTCTTGCCTTCGGCTCGGGTAGCTAATAGCACCGGGGAGGAAATGCCGTACTTTCGCCCCTCATAGCGTAATATTTCCAATCCAGCCGCCCGGCCCCCGGTCTACGTATAGGTACTTTATATTCGATTGCTTCGAAGCCTGTCAGATACTTATCTCTCTCTCTCTCCGTCTTTCCTCTTTGGCGCCCAACACGCGTTGCGCCGTTTTTGTCATTGCATTGCATATGCTTACCTTACATGCATCATCATCATCGCCTCTTGGCTCTTTCTCTTTTCACATTTCCCTCCGCAGTCCGCACGTCCGCAGTCCGCACTCCGCGACCTCCGCGTTCGATGCCGGCGAAATACATGTATAGCGATTAGCGATCGCACCTGAAGTAAGTACTCGTCGTTCTTGAAGGCACAACTTCATTTCCCATTTCCCACGTTACCAAGTTGTATCGTTGTCAGAATTTTGACATTTTTGACCAGTCGGCCAGTCTATACTTACGATGTTACCGGTTTAATATCTGAATATCTCAGTTTCGTGTGCCAACTGCCAATGGGAAAGCTGAAATCGTGAGTTTGACGTTTCATCTGGCTTATTCTATCTTCTCAAAACGTTACATTGTACTTACAAGGTTGAGCAGCGACTTAACTGTTTTATTTTCTTTCAATGGATAAGTACCCTACATACAATCCTGTGACACAATTTTGGTATCGCTGCTCAGTCAACATTCTTGACATATTTTAACGCTCCAGCTTATTGTAGGTTATTTGTCTGCTCTGTTATTTTTCTTTGCTTTTGGAGTTACCTTGCATTCATGTCTATTTTTTTAGAAGCAAGCAGTGCATCTTTTATCTTCATTAATTTTAATCAAACAGTTTTCAACAACCTTCAGTTATTTAAAATTATTTTTCAATTTTTTTTACAATCGTTTCTCTGAAGATGTCATACAATTTTTTTTGCAACTGTATATTTGGATTAAGCATTTAACAAAAATTATTTAGTACCTATTGTCACAAGACTGCTGTTACTACAATTCTTCATTTTTTTATATTGGCTATAGTATTTGGAAACTGAGAAACTTTATTCATGTAAATGTTAAACTGGAAGTCACATCATGGCTAATCAAAGTGGATCTATAAAGACTCTATTAGGTAAATACAGAATAAATCAAGTATGTCTCGTTCTCATAGAATTTTAGTTTCATTTGCGATTTTATTTTATTCCAAAAATAGAAAATGAAAACATCAGAAAAAAAATTTCATGTTTCATTCAAGAAGAAGTTGTGCTACCTCAATGGTCTAATGGTGAAAAATTAACAAAGTTTCTTTGCTGATTAAAGTTAAAAGCATTACACTTTACATAAAAAATTTACTTTTGTAATTTCAGATCAGAACAAACATTTATATGAAAAATTATTTCTAGAAAAGAAAACATTTAGTCTTAATAAGATATCAAAGCCTTTGGTCGATGAACAGCAAAATAATGAGAACGAATCAAAAAATTCATATTCAAGTAACTATCTTTTAATTTTGTTACTGTTTAAAAACTGCTCTCAACGTTACTATTTTTAAATGAAATATTTTTAGATGTGTGCGGATTTAATGTAAATGTAAAGACACTACTTGGTGAGTAA
Organism: Copidosoma aretas; assembly: GCA_030522625.1. Classification (NCBI taxonomy): domain Eukaryota; kingdom Metazoa; phylum Arthropoda; class Insecta; order Hymenoptera; family Encyrtidae; genus Copidosoma; species Copidosoma aretas. The sequence continues at coordinate 11,053 of JAPYYV010006468.1, read as the reverse complement.
ATATATGAAATAAAAATTTTACTCAATTTAGTATTCAAAATATGATAACATGATATTTTTTATCAGTATAGTACAATTTTTGTAAACAATATAGTTTCTTAAACATTTCAGAAAATGAAAATATTAGACAACAAGTGGCTCCATTTATTGAAAAACAAATCATCATACCAGTATGGTCCGATGGTTCAGGTTAATAGTAAAAATAGTATACTTTAATTTAGTATTCCGAAATCCAATAATTTATTTTTTTCTTGTAGATATTGAGGACACAGAAATGAATGATATCACTATACTGCCTAGAAATGGTAAGTAAACAATTACATTATGATATACTGTAAAGCTAATTAAATATGTATTTTTAATAATGAGTATACTTTTTAGCAAGCACAGTTGAGAAACAATTGGAAAGTAAGAATTTTGCACTTTGTATGATTGATAGCATCCCTCTAAATTATTATAGTATATATGTATATTTTCAGGTAAAATATCAGAAAATGAACAACCAGTCCAAATTAAAGAAGAAATCGATTCTGAAGATCCAACTGGCACTAGCCAAGGTTTGCACAATTAAAAAAAAAATCATGATACTTAATTACCGTTTGAATAGTTTTTTTTTATCTTTATATTATCATGCAGTTTTTACCAATATAAGGAAAAATTATGTTTTGCAGATAATACTGAAAAAAACAAAGCAGCTTACATTGCTAATGTTAAAAGTAATGATGCAAACCTGTCATGCACCAATCCAAACGAAAAACATAATCAAGAAGTTTTACCTATTAAAACAGAACCAGAAACGTTGGATGTTGAAAATCATCATTCAGCATTTGATAAAGATTTTGAGTACAACAATTTTGCATCTGCCTTAAAGAGAATAAAAATAATCAAAAAAAGGAAAAGAAGATTTAATGCACTAAAAAATAATCCAAGAAAAATAGGCAAATTAAAAATAAAAAGAAGTCAGTTACAAAGTCGAATTGCCAAAAAAAGAAGCACCGATAATACTAAAGATAATGTGTATGCCACCTCTGATTTAACAAATAAGGCTAAAGAAATAGTAGAAATAACTCCTCCCACAATAACTATTAATAATGAGTCGAGTCCTATGAAAAATTCTAATTATGCTGAAGATAATCAAGTAGCTGTTATAAAAGAAGAACCAATGTTAACTGATAGCTCAAGTAAGTTTATTTTTTGCACGTTTCTTAGCAAATATACATTTATCTTAGTAGTGTAATTAATCGAGCTGAAAATTAAACTTCAATTTATTTAGTTACAGATTCAGTAGCCTTTCATGGGGAGAAAGAATTTAGTGATAAAACAATATCTACTGGTGTGATGTGTAACATCAATGGTATTTATTTTTTCGTTGATTAAACATTTTGTATAAGTTTTGAGATACTTCCTCAGATTTAAGTTGAAAACAATAATAATAAATGAGCGAGAGTTTTTGAGTTAAGAACTTTTTTTTTTTTAGATACTGCTGGTTCTGACCCTGTAGAATTACAACCTGTCATCAAAAATGAAACAGAGGACGCATTAGGTAAGTTGATAATTTGTTTTTGTCTATTGCGATTCAAAAATTTTGCCATCCAGTGAAAATGTTTTCTAAAATTACAGAATCTGAAGTCAATTACAATTCAAACATTCAAAGTCTTTATACTGAAAATGAAAATCTCAACGTAGAAAGCCAAGTACATGGTGCAACTAATAATAATCAGGAATATGAACGAAATTTGCAATTAAATGATATTCAGCATAAAAAGCTTCCAAGTACATTCAACATCTCATTCACAATAAATAATTGATCTTATTGACCATTTCAATACGATTTTATGCAATTTTTCAATTGTAATTAATCAAAAAAAAATTTTAGATCGAAGATGGGTGGTAAAAAGACGCCGAGCTAAGTTTATAAGAGGATGCTTTAAATGTGGAAAGAAATACAAGAGGTTTATAATGTTGAGGAATCATGAAATTAAGTGTAAGGTAGAAAGCAATGATTATGAGTGTGCAATGTGTCTTTACAAAACTACAGATCAGAGCATTTTCAAAAAGCATTTGGAAAACCACATAATAGGAAACTTTTCCAATGAAACGATGCTTGGCAATCATAACACTAGTCAAACTGATTTAAAAACTAAGATAAAGTCTGAAGATGATTCAGGTAAAGTGAAACAATTAAGCTTCATATTTTATCAGTTGATGAATAAATAAACGGACATTTATGTTCAAAATTGGTTAAAGGTTGGGGATTTATCAGACTGCCTCGCTGTCCGAAATGCAATTGGTGCAATGCTGATAATAATGATGACAAGTGTCTCGATGGAGAAGAGCTAGACAGATGTAGCAAGTGTTTGACTAATTTGCTCGTCTACCAGTCTACCCCAACTTGTGCTGAGTACTGCAAGGATGAAAGCTACTCAGCATGCCAAGATAAAATACCTTACGTCCGTCTTACTCGCCTGCCACTTGGGAGTCCCGACTCTGTACCTCTTCCATCTCCTCCTCCTCTTTTTCGTTTTCCTATGTCTGTTTCATCAAACTGTGAACCGCCAGTTTCACCTCTTGCATCTGAACTTTTGAGTAAATCAAGTGAACTTGTAGAATCGGAACAAAAGTCATCTTCAGCAAATAAAGATTCCGAGACGCAGGTACAGGTGCTCGCTCCAGACGATATTGCTCATTCAGTAGATTACAGCTATGAAGAATCAGATATAGAGATTGTAAAAACAGAAGAATTCACTACCCAATTTTCAGGTTTGTGAAGAGTCATTTTATTATTATAGAATCTTCAGAGATTTTTCAATTGTGTAACCTTTGATTTGTATACTTCAGATTATAAAAATGATGGTGCTAATTATAATGATGACATTGGTAAGGCTAATGATAATGATGTTGAAAACACTCACAACAGCTTTAATGCAATCAACAATGAGGATTTGCACTGCCACAAGAGAAGAAGAACTTTAAGTTAGTGTACAATTTTTATTTTTTTAAATGTTTTTTAAATACCTGCTGATCATTTAACTGATAAGGAGTGTATTAGTCAAACGGGTCATAAGTTGTGCCTCATAACTTGTGGTAATTTTTTGTAGAAACATCTGAATGGATACAGTGGTTTTGTCAAAGATGTGATACGATTCAAAGTTCTGAGAATTTTGAAGTTGGATGGGAAAACAAAATTTGCAAAAAATGCAAAGCAAAATTGTTATATATGTGTTTAAAATGTGACGGAAAATTTGGCACTTATTACACCATAGCTTATCATTTGAGATACTGTTGTACACAGGCTGAAAAAAAAACCCGTAAGCGCTCTAACAAGCTTCCTCCTTCAAGTTCAGTAAGCAGCGCACATGTACAAAATTACGAAAATAAAAAGCCTAGGTGCATAAGTTGTGATAAAGTGTTCAGTACTCAAATGTACTTGAATAGACATAAATCTGTATGCAAAATGAAAGTTAGCCGAGCTCAAGATACATTACCTCTCCATCAAAATTTGCCCACAACCTCACACAAAGGTTTTATTAATATTTTAAGCGATCGAAAAATTCCTGTATTCTCAGTAAAAGGAACGGTAAGTTGTTTTTTTATAATGAATATTCACTAAAAATATTCCTAGTAAATTAATAAAAAAAAATTTTGTTTCCCCATACTGTAGACTCCTACTACTTGACACGATACAGAAGAATAATTCAAAATGATGTCAGTCATTAAGTTTTTACGACACAATGGACTATTCTTAAGACTGTTGAATTACGTTAGGAATTGGTCTGTTTTATTTTTCAAATGAGTGATTTAATTTATAATTCATGAATGTTTATTACGAAAACTCACGTAATTAATTGTATGATAAAATTAAAGTAATTTACCGACTCATTTTTTGCAAGCTGATAAAGTTCGATACGTATTTATGCAGCTGAGCTATGCAGACGGTATTTAAAAAAAATGAATTAACCCATTACATTTGTACATACCACTTTTTTAGGATAGATCGTCACAATAAATAATATTTTTGTCAAATTCTGAATGAAAATTTATTTTTTGCCTTCTAACCTCAAAATAGCACCTTCGCCGCTTGATTTTAGGTTCTCAAGCAAAAAAATAGCATACGTGTCTTTACGAACCTTGTAACGGCCCTCGCCTTCGGCTCGTGCCGTAAACCTCTCGGTTCGTAAATACAAGCCTTTGCGAACTCGTCCGTAATCTACTATTACAAAGCTCCAAAATTTCATTTTTCAGCAAAAATACCTTAAAGATGTAAAACAAGTATTCAGATAAAAGTTAAAATTGTATATAAAACACAAAAACTAAATCCGTGTACGATCAGTTCACAAAAACTGTTATTTCATGCTCTACCATCTAAAACGATGCAAAATATTTATTTTTTTTTGAATCCGTGTTTCGAGATCGAACCAAAAAAACATTCTTCGTGTTAGCGCATGTAAGATAGGAAAAAACAGGCTGAATGTCTTTATCTGCATGATGTATCCATTTTTAAAATTCCACCTTTAAAGATGTTTGGGTAAGTATTGGGTTTGTGATGTTTATTCTTAAATTTGGGGAACGTCTTTTACTTAAGTAAAGTAAAAAAAATTTCGGAATAAGTACGCACCGTTTTATTTAGTCTATGACATTTGTTAATTGCACGCGAACATATCGACATATAATAGTCGATGCTTCGGGGACGGGCGGAGAGAGAAGCGCGCTTCTGTATTCGGATAATAAACATATATGAAGATTTTTATTTTCTAGAGAAATATCTCTGTTAAATACATCTAATCAATTTTTAATCCTTAACTTAAAGAAAGACAGTGGAAGAACTACAGCATATTTATATCCGTCATGCATGCTAATAAAAGCTGTCACATTGCCGATTTGTCAGAATGTCGAAAGATTGGAGTAACGGTTTCACATGTTTTAATGTAAATGGTAAGGTTTATGAATTTTGTAAAATCAGCATAAAGATGCTAAATTTCTATTCGAGGCAATCGAGGCTTTAGAATCGCTATTTTATTAGCGATTTATTTTTACCGCAATCGTGAGTTGGCTCGCTTGATTCGCTTTTAAATGTATCATACATAGTATTAAAGTGGGGCCCCAATATTTCCAGCTATTCTGGACTTTACATACTTACTTACAGGTACTCAACACAGAAAAATTGTAAATCTTACGTAATTTATCAAAGTCTTGTGTGCGTAAATGACCCGAAAGTACGTATGTTTTTTAAGAGGACGTGGGAGGTAAGTATATAAATATAATTTAAGGGGTCGGGACTCGGGAGTCGGGACACTCGCGGGACTTGGAGCAGTGGGTCTACCGTGGGACCTGAGCATGATCTTGTAAATGTACATTTACTTACTCTGTATTGGGCTTCGCCCGTGTTTGATTAAATAAATAAATGATGTTCGGTCTGTAAGTAGTGTCTGTACACTCTGTACACTCTGTAAGTCTAACTCTGTGCGCGTGTAGATCATTGTATAATTCATTGTCGATATACTTAATACTTATTTAGGGCTAACAAAGCCTTTTGATTGGTCAAGGAGAGCCTCTGTCACTGATGATGATGATGTTTATCTATCGTGTATTTGTGTCGATTGATTGGTCCATTGTATAAATATACGGGATAATTTTTTTATGAAGACCTACAACTTATTAAGTATTTGTAAAAAATTAAAGGGACCCAGACCATCTCTTCACTTACTCCTCGATCAACGAAACATGTGTATAAGTACTCGGTGGAGGGCTGAAATTCAGCCGCTGAATCAGTGATCACATCACTACATCAGCGCCACAGCTGCCACAAGCCACACTATATAATATATATAATAATTACACATATATCATCTTCGTTCCGTTGCATTGCATTGCCGCCTCCTCCCAATTCTGATGTTTTAGTGATGCTGCATGCAGAGAGAGCAGAGCAGCGTTGTTGTCTGAAATCTAAAAACGAAGTCGATGGAATAAAAAAGCCTGTCTGCCATCCCGCCTCACCGTATGTATTTTTTAATTATCTTTGTCTCCTCCTTTCTCCTTTCTCCTTGCAGGAATCCACAAGTGTATTCTCTCTTGGGTATTTTTGATGCTCTTGAGGCTGTTTTGATCCGAACGTCCTGCTCCGTTTTGTTTCAGGCATGCAGCAAGCACACTTGACTCAGATATTTTCAATTTATAGCCCTCTCTCTCTCTCTCTCCCTATCTTTCTGATGCTGCGTGTGTTAATTGTATATACATACTTATATGTCCAACCCTCAATCCCTCATAGTAAGTCTCACTCACCACCACCACGTACCTATGTATGTACGTAACAAACTCAATCGCTATTGCACAAATTAATTCTTTCTACGTTGTCTCAAGTATTTCATTTCAAATCTTATCTCCAGCTCAGTGTCAATAGCAAAGGCTTATCTTTTTTTTCGAATATGTACCATCACGCATAATATCTCATGCCAATCAGCAGAACTGCATTGTTAATAAGTATGAGAGAAAATAATTAGTCTTTATAAAATCGATGTACCTATTTCAAATGACTATATATAGTCTTACCACTGTACCAAATTATATTACTCGCCTTTTTTATTTTCAATTAATATTAAAAAAAAAAAAAAACTAAGCATGTGCAACTCAATAATTTTTTTAATATATTACTTATGAGGGGTGTGGGGTGTCTTTCTCTACAATAATATATTTTATATGAATGCTTTGTAATTTTTCACTTAGTCAGATGGGGCTTGGCAGAATATACACTCATACTCTCTCTTTCTATCTCTTTCTCTACTTAATTATTTTAAACTCTTTAAGCTTGCTCTTCTTTTCCATCTCTAGATCTACTGTTAACAGCGTTAACGCCGTTAGCCCTCAATAATTACTTTACTTGCCTTGATACATTTTCTCTAGTAGTGCAGTTTTTTAAATTACACTTGTGTCATCCACTAGTCAATATATAAAGCTCTAATAGACTGGAATCTGTATCAAAGATTACCTATAAATTTGCTAAAGTTGATACTTCATGTTTATTTGATTCCCCTGTTAAATTTTCTGTTTCAGATTAATAAACTATTCGTAAATCTGTATGTTGTGATTTTTTAAAGACTTTAATTCATCACTATGACTGAATACAAACTTGTCGTGGTTGGTGCTGGAGGTGTTGGAAAGTCAGCACTTACAATTCAACTGATTCAAAACCACTTTGTTGACGAATATGATCCAACAATTGAGGATTCCTACAGGAAACAGGTGAATAATAAATTCATGAAATTTTAATAAAAAAATGACAGATTAAATAAATTATTAAATTAAATATTCCGTATATGTTGTAGGTGGTAATAGATGGTGAAACGTGCCTATTAGATATCTTAGACACTGCTGGTCAAGAGGAGTATAGTGCCATGCGAGACCAATATATGCGAACAGGCGAAGGATTTTTATTAGTATTCGCTGTTAACTCAGCAAAAAGTTTTGAGGTAAAATAAGTTTGATATCAGTGAAAATGTTAGACTAGAAAATTATAAACACCAAAGAGTGCTTAAAGAATGGAAAACAATTTTTTTGAAGGACATTGGTACATATCGTGAACAAATAAAAAGGGTCAAAGATGCAGAAGAAGTGCCTATGGTCTTAGTTGGTAACAAGTGTGATCTTCAACCATCTTGGGCTGTCAATATGACACAAGCTAAAGAAGTCGCCCGACAGTATGGTATACCATTTGTTGAGACTTCAGCCAAAACTAGAATGGGAGTTGACGACGCATTTTACACATTAGTAAGCCTCTTTTTTTTTTTTTTTAACAATACCTCAGATAAAATTACTTTATACTTATCATTTGAAATTTTAGGTGAGAGAAATCAGAAAAGATAAAGAAAAAAAAAGACGTAACAAGACTAATAATCCAAGTCGCAGAAAATCACGGTGCTGTATTCTTTAAGATCATAAAAATTTTGATGAATTTTCATTTGAATGATAAAATGTAAGAAAGCTTAAGCTAATTTATATATCTTTGAACAATTAACGTATGCACAACTTTTGATCATCTCACAAAAATGATAGACAAGTGTTAATGAACAGGCACAATGTACATTTTTTACATCATTTTTGGATGATTAATGCTCAATTTTTCTTTTGACATTAAGCGTAACAATCAATTTTTTAAGTAATAATCGATTTTATCCACTGGATTCATTAACTTTTAGTTTAAGTTACCTTCCATCATGCAATTAATTATGATGTGTTAAAAGTACATGAAAAATTTCAATTATAAATACGTACATATGATGCATATTAATATAATTAAGAGATAAATGTACGAAATTTTGTTGCAATGCTACTGTGATTAAGTTACATATTTAACACATAACATAGCACAATAAAACTTTACTGAAATTTCGCGTGCATGTCATGAATAGTGATTTTTATAAGTTTCAACTATGAAGAATTACAAATACATACACATGTTTTAATGTTTTCATTTGGCCAGTACCTATAAAAAAGTTTCGTTTGTCCAAGTAAAAAAATATTGAGACTTTAAAAATTATCAGTATTGTAGTGCTGATATCACTAATTCATAAAATGTCAAGCAGTTAAGTAACTTGATTGATAGAATTTGATTAAAATTCTAATATAGTACATTTGTTACGTAATTAGTGTCCGTAATACAGATTTACGTATATTTTCAAGTATGTGTTGCGTGTACTATTTTTTTTCATACAGAGTGTGAAAATTTCTGGTATCAATAACATTGGTTTTAACAATCGAACTATACGCACGTTGTGGGTTGGAAATCATATGTGTATATATGTATGTATCTAAAGTCATCTGTAATTCAGAATAACTAATCAAACTGATGCGCTCTCCTATCCATCCGGTCTGTCAATATGCAATCAATATAAATAACAGTCATAATCTGTAAGTAACGTGATTTCATGAAGGTTTATTGACGGACGGGAATCATTATTAACAGAAAATTAAAAATTAGGATAGCATGACAGGTCTTAACTTCAGGTGATGCGGTGACTGCACAGTTTTGTGCAGTCTACTCGGGGCTCGGGCTGTAAGTATTTACGTGGCCCATCCTTTCCATGCACATGCATGTGCTGGGTCACGTGACCCGTCCCCACTCTTATGAAATTCACTTTTGATGAAAAAATCGAGTATATGGAACACAGCCTCGGGCAACAAGGAAAAATCGATCGTTCCATTTGAACATAATTTTCTAGGAGTGGCGAAAAATTGAGGCGACTTGTTCTATGCATCAAAGATATTTGAATTATGGGACCGTTGTGATCGCCCTGGAGAGATGCACATAATTGTCGAAAACTACTACTCCGGCACAGTGTGCAGCAAGTCGATTTTTCCGCACGCTATTACGAAAAAAGATTTTAAGACTTTTACACATGTTGACAAGTGACTGAATTGTTAACAGGTTGTTTTAGAGGAACAACCTTTGATTTCTTTATTTTTGGAATAGTACAATCCCCATTTTGGAAGCTGGATCTAAATTTTTTATTGATCGGTCCCGTTTGGTGTTTCACCCCCTGCTGCTGCCCTTGGACTCCGCTCAACCTTCTTTACGATTTATAAAACATTCTTTATTCATGTTTTTGGACTACTATGGTCTCATGAGAAAATGATAAAGATCATTTATCCTTGCTCTCGAGTGTATATAATATGTACGTATACACGTACATGCATCAATTAGGTGTACGTATCATAAAGGGTGTGCAATAATAAAAAACCCATTACTTTTTCTATACTTATTAAAAACAGAATTCTATATTTTTCTTACACACATTGCGAAAAATCTTGTTCACAACACATCAAGAGGCTTTCGTGAATTTTTTAATGCATACATATATATACACAACAATTTATAAATAACCATGCAATTTCGGAACTTTGAAACAAAAAAGTGAAATTTATTTTGACGAACGTTTGCGCTTACGTATACAAATCCAGAAAACTTCAACTTATCCATAATTGTTTTAAAATAGAGTTTTGGATTTAAAAAATAATTTGTTGAACAATGATGCATAAGGACATGTAATAAATACAAATTTCAAAAATTTATGTCCTTGGATCGTGCTTATTCGAAAGTTCTTTTTGAATAACGTTCATTCTATTACGTACAAAAATCGATTGTTATACGAGTAAGTAAGTATTGTTTTGTTTTATGTGTAAGTAAAGCTTGCCATTTTTAGACTGATGCATATCAACACAAAGTATATAAACGTTGTACAGTTTTTAAATTGTTACACAATACATTTTTCGAATATTTAAAAACTAAGTAATACTGTAACGTATGATAGCATTCTTCGTCCTTCAAAAGGAAGTTCAACAAATTTATTAATAAAAAACATTGGGAACTAATAAAAAATAGTAATTGGTAGTTTGAGTACGTCAACGACACGTACTTTTAAATCTTGCGTTTGATAGTGTTGTACAATTAGTTTTATTAGTGTGACCATTAACTATATTTTTTATGAAATCTTACACCATATGATTATGTTAATTGTAAGAATTCAAAATATTTGGTGGAGCTTTACTATGACATGATTTTCATAAAAATTAAACAATAATGACCACAAAATATAACAAAGTTCATATTAATTTGACAATAACTATGAATTAAAATGTAGAGCCAAAGTTGTTTACTTTCCTTTTTATTTCGACTTAATATAGTGACGTAATGGATTTAATTATTCCAACAACCATTTTTGTATGTAGGTAATTGTATAAATATGTATTTTATTTAATAATTGTAAGAAACAAATATATACGACCACTTCATTTTAGACATATTTATATTTGAATTCTTATTTATTTGAATTATTCCCAACTCTATGGTTTCGTGTTGTAAGACTTGTAAATTTAAACAATTTTTTTTCAGTAGTAAGAGCCTTATAAGTTTTGAGATCCATGCAGTAGCTTTGCAGCTGTATTCGCTGTGGGCATGTCTCCTCGCACGCCATCTGCAGGACAAAGTTGCCGAATAAACCTGGTTAAATTTGTATTGTGCCTATGAGACATCACAACAAAATCTACGATAGTAATAATAATT
>JAPYYV010006467.1:0-14281 GCA_030522625.1 Copidosoma aretas | reverse complement strand
TAGAGTAATTCAAAATTTTCCATCTCCCACCCCCACCCCCCAACTACCCGCACAAAACTTAGAATATTTCGTGAAAACGCTATTATTATTCTATTATTTAAGGCCCCCCACACCTCCCTGGCCATTAACACACCCCCTTCCCACCTCATTCCTCCACAAAGTAAGGTGAAATTCTTAATCATTCTCCGTGATTTCAACCCGACAAAAAATGTGTAAACCCCCCGACGCCCAACCCCCAAAAAAATAAGGTAAAATTATCTTAATTTTTCCGGGATTTCTATTAATTTAATATGTGTAATCTTGCCCACCACCCCCTACTACCCCCCCCCCCCCAAACTTAGAATACATCGTCAAAACGTTATTATTATTCTATTATACAAGCCCCCCCCCCGAACCCCCATGGTACATCCACAGCCCTCTAACAAAATATAGGAAAATTCTTCCCATTTCTTTGTGAATTGAACGTAACAAGAAATGTAAATAAGCCCCCCATGTCCCTCCACCCCCCACACTTTCTAAAATTTTTCTATGATATATAATTGTTTTGGTGGGTTATCTATTTTTCCCACACCGCCCAAGAGGCCAATAGACAGGTGCGTTGACTTTTTTATTGTTGCTATTATTCACATCAGTATTTAAATTGTTTTAAATTATTACATATAGATACATGACATATTAAAAAATTCAGATAGTTGTGTTATAATAACAATTGTGGAATTGATTGCCAATCAGTCTTGTGCTCAAATCTTGAACAGTGCTTTTTTGCGAGGCGCTATTTAACAGTTGGGCACAAGGCTAATCAGCCCTAAAAAACCACGGAGTGACAGACATCACTCTTACGCAACTTAGAAAAAATTGTAATTATGTATGATTTGAATAGCTATTATTACTTTAAAATAATAACTATTTCGCATAACATAAAATTATTGTATCTTCCAAATATCCCGCCTGCCTCTCACCTAGAACCATGATGAATACGTATTGAAAAAAAATTATAAGAAATTTTTAAAGTGTAAATTGTTTAAATAAAGCATTCATATTTATATAATATTATAGTTTTACAAAATCAATAAAAATAAATATTTATAATTTTTTTTGTACGTGTATAAGTAATCGTATAAAAAAAAGTTTTGTTAAAAATTTATTAGAGTCAAATTATTTCAAACAATTTACATCTAAAATAAATTTTTTTCTTAAATAAATATATGTTAGTTGAAAATATATAATTTTATTAACAGAACTACACTTCATAAAATATTATTTCATCATTTTTTGTAGTAATATTAAATGAAGAAAAGATATTTATATGATAATTTTATTTCTTTAATCAGCATTACAATGTCTAAAAAAAAATATTAAACTATAAGATTTGTTAATCATTGTCATGAATTATCTTAGTACACTTAAAAATAAAATTATTATACATCAATTATTCAAGAATTTCATTCCAAACAATATTTGTGACTTCATTATTATTTTCATTTACATTCATGTATAAATACCATCTTTAGTTTTGCATCTAGATAACGCAACATATAATTGCCCATGTCGAAAGTATTACCTTGTGATTTATTTATTGTCATAGCTAAAGCTATAACTAAAAGAAACTGCTTTCTGTGTAAAATAAATGGTAACGGAGGTGTATTTTCAGTATTTTATGTAATTTTGTGGTATGAAAACTGTACGACAATTTTTTTACCAGTTATTATGTCTGCTACAATATCATATTCTCATTATTTCTTATTTTTAAACTTGTATCATTACATAAACCATCAGATATACCCAGATTTCTTATCAATATAACAACTACTCCAATTTTAAAAATAAGTTTATGAGGTGGTAGACCCTTACTAATACTATTTATAGTTTCCCTTGGAAAATTAATGTAAATATTATCGTCAGATTTGTCAACACCTTCATAAGTTGCATGATCAATACTATGATATGTCTTCACGTTTCCTTCTATTTAATTCAAAATTTTATTTTTTAAGAAATATGTGTATTCATTATGAGAAGTAAGTGTAATACTTTTCATTGAAAAATTGTCTACTGACTTGAATATTTTTGAACACTCATCTTTTGTTTTACAAATTTTAGGGATTGGAAATGTTTTAATCTTTTCTTTACCTATATCAAGTAACAATTTTAAAAAGTTATCTTCGATAAAGCGCAATTTTTTTTTAATTTTAAAATTTTAAAATTTTTTTCGAGAAATCAACATTTTATTGTGTCTCAAATTATAATGAGTCTATTCCTATTTTTTACAACAGTGAGTATTTGACGGAAGTCACCTTCCAAAATAATTAGTTTATCTTCGAAATATTTCTTTGTATCGCAAAGATCCCTTAACGTTATGTCTACTATTTCTAGAGCTTTCTTAGTTATCATAGAAGCTTTATCCCAAATAATCAAATAAATTCCTCCTGACTTTTTTTATCAAATCCCAATTCTAAAAATGGTCTTTCTATATTATTTGAATCAATTGGCAATCAAAAAGTTCTATGACTTCTCATTCTTTTTTGCAGTACTACTGATGCTGTCCCAGTCCATGCCATTGATAACATTTTCTTACTGCAAGAAATAAAGTAATACATCAGTGTTTAAAAAAGTTTTCTCTAAACCGCCAGGACTATCTATGAAAGGAAATTTTATGATTTCGTTTATATACAACGTCAAAAATATTTTTGTGTTCATCATTTAACATTTTTACTAAAAGTGATTTCTTTGAAATTGTTACTTTTTTATAATACATCAATTGGTTCAAGTGTAGGAAGATTAAATAATTCATAATTTCTATCTTCCATAGCAAAAATCAGACTCATATGGAAAAGAGCTTGATTTTCTTTATAAACAATGAAATTTTCTGTAAAGTGCTTTTATATTTATTCCAAATATCGTTACCAGGAATATTTTCTGAAATTAAAAATCGAGAGAAAACGTGTCTTAATTCATAAGATAAAGTTACTGTACTTGCTTCTTTAAAAATACCATTAATCTGATTATCACATGCAATTTATCCCATGGCTGTGGCAGTATCTTAAAAATTTTTATGATATCCCGGTATATGTTCTTGTATCTTCAAATAAAATAACTCCTTTAACCTTATTCATAATTAATTTTAAACAAAAACATTCATGATCTTTTGGAGAAACGATAAATGATTAATCCTCCAAATGCAGTATTTTTTTAATACGTTTTTTCTTTTCTCCCAAATTTTTAATTTGCTATTTAATCTATAGTTTTCTGAAATATTTACGTAATTTAATGATATTTCAAAATTGTCTGTTTCATTCATGTTTCGCTAAGCTGTAAGAGGTGTTTCCCTATTTTCTAAAGATTTTTCAATTTTGTTTTCTTCAAAAATAATTTTTTAATTATTTTCAAGATGTATTGCCAAATTTTTTACGGTATGACTTATTTCATAGATCGAAAATTTTTGCAATCTCCAAGCTGCTTCCGTAGGACTTAAATATCTACCATTAATAAAATTTTTAATTTCATCTGTAATTTCTACATCGTTATCATCACATTTTTCAATGGAATAACGCTTCATCACCACCCTTATGAATATAATAATAAATATATCTTATGCTTTGTATAGATATGCACAAAATTTAACATTTATATGGCATTTGTATTTCATTGACAAAAATTTGTTATGAGGAACTACCATAGAGTTATCTACTGGAATCTGTTCTTTATTTGTAGTTTTATATACTTGACACTCAGAAACATTATTTCTTCTTTTATATTATGGATGAGATAACCATTTGTCTATAACGTTGTAACTTCACAAAAAGGTTTTGGGAAATTTTTAGTGCATTTATCATCACAATTTCTTAAACATGGACTTTCTTTATTATGAGGTCCATAAAGTGTATGTTTAATTATTCATTTTGACAATTTCTAATTATTCAAAATTATTTCAGCCGACATAATTTCATCGATATTTTCTGGTCATATTATTTTATTATCAGAGTGCAATGTTATTAAGAGATATGCGTGTGGTGAACTACGTATCACAGATTTCTATCATGTAAACATGAGCTAAAACTTTACCAAAAATTATTTTCAAGTTATATTATTTGAAATCGATTGTTATATTGTATGAAATTATCTTACTGTTATATTTGGCATATCATTTTATGTAGTATGTTTGGGAAATTTTTCCAAAATTAATTTTAATTCTTTCCATTTTGGATTACATGTTACTGTTACTGAGAAATCTGTCCCACCACATTTTCTCATAATGGCCTTTGCATATTGATAATATTGCTGGAAATATCTAGGACTTTCAATGTATGTTAATGGTAATATAAAAACATTTCCTATTCGTTCGTTTCCTTCAAAATTTTTACTTATGTTGGAGGCGCTCTTAGCTATAACATCTATTAAACCTGAATAACATTTAATTCTCAAAATTTGCTGATTATTTCTCAGAAAATTTAAACAAATATTTTCCGTCACTGTATAAAAATGTATAAAAAACTGTTATGTCAATCTTCCTGTTGGGTTATTCTCATGTCTGAGTAATAGATACAAAAGTTTATTTTCTAATACCCGTATATTCGTACAAACATAGATAACCAAAGCGATCTTATAAAAATTCGCAAATAATTCGAACGAACATAGTCAATGCACGAATTGAGTTTACTGACTTATCAAGTAATCGTGAATAATTTATTACTAATAATTTATTACTAATAATTTATTACTGATATGTATATGTATACAATATTAGCGCAATTATTATAATTATTACAGAAAGAGTTATGAGCCTTTATTTGTTTTTTTTTTTCATCATTTTAGAATCCATTATGAACATTAGATTATAATAACATATTCTTTTAAAATTCTTTCTTAACATTTTTTAATGTAAATTTTGCATTTTAATATTTTTCAATTTCTTATATAGATTTTCATATACTTCTTAATTTCCTTTTTTTGTTTCATAACTATTACCAATTCGTATTCTTTTGTAATAGTACAAATATTATTTTCGATAAAGTAACTTATAAATTAATTAAACATACCACAACATGTTATAATTTTTTTTTACTTTTACATAATATTATGATTTATAACGCATAAAATATTTTTAAACTTTTAATCTTCACTGTTGTGCGTTAATTACCTACATAAATATCTTATCTTTTCACTTGAATTATCTCCCGCCTTCATATCTCTCCATTATCTTTTACTTCTATATTTCTGACTGATATTATTCTTTCATTTGTTGTTTTTTTTCCTCTTCATATAGCAATGAGTGTTTCAGATATTTTTTTGTTCATTGCATATCCAAGAGTCTATCACTTACTAACTTCTAAACTATCCTATATCTTTTCCTATTTGCTTCATTCTTCTCTCCCTGCTTTTTTCTTTTTACATTTTACAGATGATAGAGTTGTCAATTACCATATAGTTTCTCTGTATTTTCTGATTGACAAAATTCTTCCTTTCCTTTGTAAAATTATCTTTGATTTTATCATGATTATTTTCAATTGTTGCTTTTTTTATTTGTCCTATCGTTTTTAATCCTCTACGTTTTTACATACTCTAACTTCTTTGCCTATTTTGCATTATTTTTATTGTTTTATTCCTTTTATTCTTTGATTTGTCTTAAACAAGGCATCCTTTTCTTGTCCATTTTTGTTGTGTGCAAAAAGTCAATTTAACTCCTTTTTGTTATGCCTATTTCTAGGCTAATCCTTCCCGCCTCTATTTGTCATATATATCCTGGTATGTTTGCATTTAAACCTATCATGATATTTGTAAATATGAATCTATTCTTTCCCCTTTTTCTTACCTTTCTCATTCCTAAATCCATGCCTACCTTGCCCGCCTCAAGCTTCCGTATATAGGCGCGTCCAGCGAGATCGAGCTTCCTCGCGCGTGCGGCGCATTTGTCGCTCAAGCACACTGTATTCAACTCGCTGGTACGGACTAACAAAAATCTATAAAAATATTTAAAAAATTAAAATCGATAGATTTTGTCCCGCTTGTCATAATTGGGCGATAATTTTTTGCTTAGAAACCTTTTTTCGTGTTAAAATATTTCATTGTATTTTGTGTCGTTTCTCTGAAATTTGCCACAGTTTTAAAAATACAAGTTATGGGAATCAAAAGAGCAACACTCGGACCACATGTCACAAATTTTTAGAGTGGGAGAGCAAAAATAGATACTTGACATTGATGAGAATATAGTTTACGTTATGTATAAGTAGATGTCATAAACTTTACTTGATCTGCTGAATAGTTCACGAACAATAGAATTTGCTACTAAAAATACTTTAAAGTTTCAAATTATTCTCAAATTTCTTAAAGAATCGTACGTAACCGTATTTTATTTTACATACTAACATAATCGTATGTTAGTAGGCTAAGAGAGCGAATCCTCTAAACAAAGAAGATGTCTTACATTGTGTGCAAGAGTATGTAAAATCATCAAATCTAAAGAATAAGTTTACAAATGAAAGACTTGAACGACACTGGACAGAAAGTTTTTTTAAAACGCCACCTAGAACATACAATAAGGATGGCACAAAAATTAATCAAAGCACGGGCAGAGGTAACTGAAGAGCATTCAAAAGAATGGTTTTTAGGAGTCTGGTCGTTTTTAAAAGTAATAACTGTCTCACTTTGATACCTTTTTAAATCTCTAATTGTGATGAAAGAAGTGTAGGGTTGTGTCCAAAAAGCGAAAAAGTAATCGCGACAGTGGAATCAAAAAAAGTATATAAGCAAAATGATGGGGACGAGAAAGTAAAACTTTGCTATCATGTTTACGTTCAATGCTAAGGGCACTCGTGCTCCTTCTATGGCAATGTTGAAATATAAAGGTGATATTCTCGAGAAAGTCTCAATAAATTGTCCACGTGATTGAGGCTTGGGAAACTCTGAAAGTAGTTGGCAGACCACTGAGATTTTTATGAATACAAAACGAATGTATTTTATCCTTGGGCAACTGTAAATGAACTTGAGTTCCCCGTAGTGACTTACTTGGATGGTCATTCATTCTATGCTTTTATACTACTAATAAGATTCTGTAGAGATCACAATGTTGAAATTATTAAGTTGTTTCCTCAGTCATCCTACATATTTCGACCGTTAGATGTGTCTTTCTTTGCAACTTTTAAAGCAAGCTGGTCAAAAACTGTCAACAAGTGAAAAACAAATAATAATATAAGTTGTCTTAAAAAAGAACATTGTCTGAATGTTATAAAAGGGACGCTTGAGAATGTGAGAGATAAAGCTTTAATTGTTCGAAGTGGCTTCTAGTGCACTAGATTATGGCCTTCTAACGAAAATGCTATAGATTATGATATATTCAGTAAAAAAAAGAAAACAAAAGCCATAACAATACCAGAAATAGCTCCGTATCAAGTAGGTAGTGGCTTTTTAGAAGAATTTTGAAAGATCTCTTGATCAACAATTACGAAACAATTTTAAAGTATATAAGTCAAGTAGAAAATAGAATGGTCATAAGAAATTTGAAGATATGCTTGAGTACTGGATAAGACTAAACAGAAATGTGTAAGAGATGATGAAGAATCAGCTTCTACGTAGTCAGAAGAAACTCTTGGTACCTTATTAAAATCATAAGATAGTAGAACAACAGTGGTTATATATATTTTATTTTTACACTTTTTTTATCTATACATTTTTTTTGGCAAAAAAATCAATTATTGTACTTCAATCGTATTCACACTTTTCAACAAATATTCATTTATTTTTTATTTTTTTTTTTTTATGAATTTTAAAATATAATCAAGACTAATTTTTTTGCAAGAATGAGGGTTTAAAATGTATTTTTAGGCAATTTTTTAACTAATGAATCTTTAAGCATGGATGTAGTTGTCATCGACCGAAAAATTCCACTTACACCGGTGAGAGAAAGATCACACATTGTTTGTTCTATAAATAGTTATAGTAAGAAAATTAAGGATAAGATAAAGATTTAGAGATGGCACAAATACCTGTGATTCATCATGATACAGTAAATAATTTTAAGTCTAGTGGCAGTTTTACCTTATCAAATGTAGTAGTAGCGTTTTCTATGACTATAAATAAATCGCAAGGTCAGAGTTTTGACAATGTTGGTTTGTATTTGAATAAACCTTTATTCTCCCATGGTCAATTGTAGGAAGCATTATCAAGATGCAGAAATAAAAATGCAATTTTTATTCAAATTGAACGTGAAAATGAATCTGAAATTAATAACATAGCTTGGGATTAAATTTTTAAATCTAATTAAGATCTTTTCATTTCTCAGAAAATAAGTTTCTTTCCTTAATTTTTTTTATTTCTGTTGAATTTGATTGAAGTATTAAATTTTATAACACTTCTAAGCAGTTTTGATAAAAAAATTTGAAGTTCACTATTTTAAAATAAATCTAAAATTAAATTTCAAGTTTGTTCAATACTTCTTAAAAGAAAAATTCTTTCTCCCTGGTGGTAAGTATGGCTCCTGGCGAGGACCATCTTTAAATATTCAATAAATTAATAAATTGGTTATCATATTTGTACATAAAATTTAAACTGCGTTCATTTTTACTGTGTATATATTTATTGAAAATTCAAAATATATAGAATTTTCCCTTATTTTGTTGGAGGACCGTGAAGGGGTTGTGGGGGGGGGGGGTGTTGCTAACCCCACCAAAATCATTACATAATATACGAAGATATATAGTAAAAAATATATATAGAAACAGTACAAACCATTAATGTATACAATTATTGTTATACTCACAATGATAAAATGACAATCATTCTTGCTCAGTTCAAGAAATCACGAACAGCAAAGGTTCTTGGAAATATTGGTATGAATTATATGGTTTTAATAAATATTATTTATTCAAAGCCCCTGACAGAACGCATAACGTTTCTAAAAAAATCATAACATCACGTACATTTTGCTCAACATATACACGAATATATGTATATACTAGTGGGGTTTCGACCCCTGCGCGCTCCGTGCATCTACCCCCATATTTAAATATTTCTATTCTTATGTCTGAATAACAAAAACAAAAACTTATTTTTTAATGCACACATATGCGTACAAACATAGATAACCAAAGAGATCTTATAAAAATTAGCTGAAAATTCGAACAAATATAGTCAATATATGAAATGAGTTTACTGATTTATTAAATTATTGTTGATAATTTAATACTGATAATTACTTTAATTAGTACTTAAGATTAATATAGGTACGTATGTATATGTATTTAATATTTACGAACTTATTATTACTACAGAAACAGTTATAAGCATTTTTGTTATTTTTAAACATTGAACAATCAATTATGGATATAAGATTATAATAAGATATCATTTCAAGAATTATTTTTTCATATTTATGCATGTAAATTTTTTATAATAATATTTATTTATTCCTTGTATAGATTTTTATATACTTCTACATTTCCTTCTGTCGCTTCATAACTATTTGAAATTTTTATCCTCTTATATTGGTACTAATATTATTTTTAATAGAGTAACTTATGTAATTGATTGAATGTACAACAATATGTTAGAATTTTGTTTTACACTTACATAATTTTATAATCTATAACGCATAACATATTTTTAAACTTTATATCATTACTCTTGTGCCTTATTTACCTACATTACCATCTTATATTTTCACGTAAATCGTCCCGCTCCTGCATATATCTCTATCATCTTTGAATCTTATATTACTGACTGTAAATATCATTTTATTAGTTGTTTTTTTTACTCCTTACATAGAAATGTTTGCTTTATATTTTTTTTTTGCAGTGCCTACAGTCTATGACAAAAAAACATTTGATCTCACCCATATCTTCTTCTTTTTACCTTAACTTTCTCTCTCTGCTTTATTCGTTTTTTTTTTTATAATTCACAGATAACAGAGTTATAAGTTACCGTACAGTTTTTATGTATTTTCTAATCGACAAAAGTCTCCCCCCTTCTTTTGTAAGATTATCTTAATTTTGTCAAGTTTATATTTCTTTATTGCTCTATAAATCCTATTGTTTTCCAAATCCTCTACTTTTTTATACACAACTATAACGTCTTTGTCTATCTTATATGATTTTTATAGATAAAATCTGTTTATTCTTCGATTAGGCATGTACATTGCCACCTGCTAGGCTCTTGTCCATTTTTGCTATGTGCAAAAATTAAAATTTTTTCCTTTTTCTTATGCCTACTTCTAGGCTGACCCTCCTTGCATTTATTTCTTATATATATACATATATATATAACCAGGTATGTTTGCTTTAAAACTTAACATGACATTTGTAAATCTCCATTTTTTTTTTCCTCTTTTTCTTTCCTCTATCATTCCTAGATCAATGTCTCCCTTTCCCGCCCTCAGCTTCCGTATATATCCTTTTGTCTATGCATCTAAACTCAACTGTATATTTTTAATCTGCCAACTATTCTTTCTACGTATTTTTTTCTGTTTCATAGGCGAGTCTCAGCTATATATGTGCAAAATAATTTATTCATTCAGTCCATGAAAAATAATATTTAATATCAACTTTCTACGTTGGCTTTTTTGCTTAAGCATTAAACTGCTTTGACTATCCATTGCACCCTAGCTGTGGTTTTTACAGTGTGCCATGATAATTTTTTGTTATGAACCGCACTTTTGGGTCCATTTCCTCGTCTTAAACTTCCAATACCCCCAATTCAAATTAGAACAGATCTTCTTTAAAACTTTTTTATCCCTTAAAATTAGGGCTCTTGTTTGTACTTACTTCCAGCATAGTTTGTCTGCTGTAATTATCTAAGTCTTTCTGCAAATGTATTTGACTCTTAATTGCTAAGTGCCTAAGGCAACATCATCAGATATTTTAAGACAGTAAATTTTGAGTTTTCCTCTACTGTTACACCTCCTGTATTATTTGACATCCACTTATCGTTTATATTCTCTATAAACATACTTAAAATTACCAGGCTACATGGGCACCCTTGCCCAACCCCTTTTATTTTTTTAAATGAATTTGTTTGCCCCTGGCCAAAAACATCTGTCTTTTTTTGAATTTTTAGACTCTTTTCAACATTTTTTTTTTTATTTTGCTACGTATCCCTCTCATATGTAATTTGACCCAGAATATTTCTCTATTGATGTTACTAAATTCTGTTCTGAAGTCTTTAAAAACAGCATATAATTTATTGCCCCTTTCCTATATTTCATTTTCAAATAAACTATTTTCACAAAAGTATGGCACCTTGCTCTTCTTTTTGGTCTGATGCCAGCCTGACTTTTCTATATAATTTTACACATGACCAATTTTTTATTTTTTTAACAATTATTGTTGCTAATATGTTAAATGATTCATATAAAAAAGCCACTTTTCTGTAGTTTTAACGTCTTTCTACTCCTTACCTGCCTAGTGAATTTGATAGATTGTCGCTGTTCCCCAATTTCCGATACTATGTGTGTTAGTATAGGCTATAAAGTATGTTTTTGAATTTAATCATCCAAATGATTTGCAGATTCTTGAAACAGTTTTCCATAATTCTGTCTTCTTCTGTGTCTTTTAATTTTTTTAAATTTTACATTCTTTAATTCAATGATGGATATATGCTCTTAAAATCTGTCTCGACATTAATGCTGATTTGAATACTCCTTTATTCGTCTTTAGTATAACATATATAACGTATATCATTGTTGTCTCTCGAAAATTTTTTTTAATTATTCTCTTATGCTTTTTTCCTTACTTCCATCCGTCTTTCTTTTCTGTTCTAATTTTTTGATAGCTCTTCTCACTCATTTGAATTTTGCTTTCTGCTGCGATTCTTAGTTTTCTTTGGTTTGTTTAATTTATTCATCTCATTTCATTCTATTCATGCATTTTACGTTTGTCTTTAATTCTATGATTACTATCTCTATATATTTTTTAGTACTCTTTGACCTTATCTATAATACATATTTTCTGCCTGATTATCGTGGAATCCTGTTTATTTATTTGCAATAATGTACCTCTATAGATTTTATCAATTTAGTTCCTCTGTATCCTGTGTAATTACATTACGTAACCTGTCCTATTTTTTATGATATTGTTTTCATATGTATATTCACCTACCTGCCCGCTCTGTTTGCAAATCTTCCAATTACTTATATTGATAAGATGAATCACTTTAATAATTATCATATGTAATGTACGATAGCATATAGCTATACTTCCGTCCGCCCTCCCCTAGCCAAGGGCACTCTCGGACGGGGCAGTATATGGTAGGCAAGAGGAGAGGGAGTCAGGAGAAGGAAGAGATACTGGACCTGCCGCTTGAGAGATGCGGACGTATCCGCTCCGGTTCGCGACTCACACTTGGCTCTTCCCTTGGTCTCTAATTAAATAAAGAACTATAAACCTCACTCGCTGTGCACTTATTTCCTGATTACCATACCGAACGTAATCCAACGTAACAGTAATTTTGGTGTAAGAAGTGGGATCGGTCAAGGAATTTTTTTTCAATTTTTTTTCTTTGGAAGCGCACATAGCGCAGCGTCGCAAACCAAAAAATGAGTGCGCGTACAATAAAAAAAAAAAAAAAAAAGTGCCACTTAATATTTGACGGCTGAAAAATATATCAAGTGTGAAAGGACGGTAATAGTGAATAAAAAAAGAGAAGTAAAAACCGACCAGGGACCACGTGCAACGAAGCCAGAGACAAGGATCGAGGGAAAGAATGCAGATCAGCGCACTCATATTCATAATCTGGACAGCAGAAACCTGGTAAGTGGATATATATTGTTATCTTTTCCCCCCTATGAACCCCTAGAATACACGACGAAGAGGCACTTATAGAATAGACCGAAAAACAAACCCTTATACTAATCCTGCATTAAAAACGCATAAATACATACGTATGTATTATATATCAGTAGGCTTGCAGGATAAGATAATCGGCTCCGCCAATAGTATTATAACTATAAATATAACAAATAAAGACTAGCGCAGCATCCCTGATTGAGAACAAACGCGAAAAAACCCGATTATGAAGTTATTTGATATAGAGCCCACGCATCGAAAAAAAATTTAAAATTAAGTAAAGCAGGAAGACTTCGCTGCTTACAGCCCCGAATTACATTTGAGAAAAAAAAAAAAGTTTAAGAAAACGCGGGTGAAACGATAAGGTGACGCATGGCATAAATACGCAGTCACCACGAGAAAAACAAGAAAAACAAGATCATAAAAATAAGAACGGAGCGCGAAATCCGACCAATAAATCCAGGCACTACACGAAAAGGGGATACAGGGTAATAAAAGAGGTTAGTCGGCATAAGGAAACTTTTATTCTACAATAGCAGGAAATGGCGACCGTAGGACAAAGCACTGACTCGCACGGACAGGGCTCGGAAAAATTATTGGCCGATGACGAAATTTCAACACATCAAATAGGCGAAGCGGAAAACAGGGAACAAGCACACTTGGGAATAACAGACGAAGATAACGCGGAAGACATTTTAGGGCAGGACAACAGGACGACAACGGACCAAAGACATACGAAGGCAGGAATATTCATGAAGTGGGTACAGGGACTTTTCCCATGGAAATAAAAAAACAAAGGCTCCATAGCACTCAAAAAGAATACAACAGCGACGTAACACACACACTTAGACAACTCATTGACCCAGATAACAGGAACCCAATAGCGATACTCTCAGACGATCAAACTCTCGATGAAGAGGAGAAATTATGGGCTGATATAACGAGTACACTGTTAAGGGAGAACATGCGAAACCTGCAATTATTGATGAACAGGTCAACCGCACGGACGGCGTTTGAAACTAGACAACAGTTCACGATAGACCTGGTGACCTCGGCACAAACAATACAAGACGGATTATTAAATAGGACTGAAACGATGACGCAGGGAGAAAATAGCCACGATCCACGAATAGGGACTCCTACGCAATACAGCGAGGGGCTACGGGGGATACCGACTACTGCATCACATAGAGGAGTCAGATTCGACTAAGCATCGATGGCACGAAACGGATACAACAGGGACTTAAACTATGAGAATGAAGACGAGGACGGTTACTTAAGGATACTTCACGACGATAGACACTTGAGACCGACAGCCCCACTGCACCCCCAATTCCGAGAAATCAATAACCAAGAGAGGGAGCATGGCTCTACTCGGCGATATAACGTATAGAATTCGGCCCACTCTCCCTCCCCGTGGCCGATCGCAAGACCACAGCAGAACGCACTAACATCACTTAGCCATTTATCAGGAATGATACCTCTGTTTAACGGAGATCCGATAAAACTACCAC